>CAEFZX010031380.1:0-222500 GCA_903066825.1 Alfaro cultratus | reverse complement strand
TTTCTAAAAGTTTTGATCACTATTTATTTATTTTTTAAATAAAATTACTTTTTATTACAGTAAATAATGAAAAGACAAGTTTCCCTAAATAGCAATGAAATACAGCAAGGGGCATAACTTTGAGCAGTTTCAGATTATTCCCACCAGAGGGCGCCATTGTTCAAACTATCAAAGCGCCTGTTGATTTTTGTGCCCCTTCCTATTATAAATCAAGCCGGTCGGTATGACTTTCTTATGGCAACACGTCGTACGTTTGACTTTTCTTTTCTTTTTTCCGTGACAACAAAGTTTTCTGAACCTTTCCTCATATTTAAAATGTGTTACCTCATTAGTGAGGACAAACTCACAGGGAGACGGGAAGTAAACGCACCAGACCTCTGAATAATTGTCAATTATTTGAACCAAACAGTCGGTTAATCTCTGTGAGTCGATTTTTAAAAACCGCATATTTATATGGACCTTTATGACATCAAGTCTTATGATAATACTAATAAAATTATTATTATTATTATTATTATTATTATTATTATTATTATTATTATTATTATTATTATTATTATTGTTTAAAAAAATTATTTATTTTTTCCTCTTACTATTTTATAACTTTTCGTTCAAACACAACGATAAAATCGAGTTTAAATTTTAAGTTACCTGCAGCTTTCTGATACAGAAATGCAACTCATCCATTGAGTTAAATTGTTCCATTTGCAGAGATCACCAGCCTGTCAGCTTCATCTCTGGCTGCAGATGAGGTGCGAGAGGGAGAAAGAAAAAGTACCAATCTTTCTGTCATTGGTCTCCCTCCGGATGGGAACCATATCTGCCCCACATTTAACCTGCCACGGCGGCTGAGCAGCGCTTCTGTCACATATTTATAGATATTTATTTTCCTCCGATATGTGATCATTTCAGAAAGACCTTCGAATAGGATAATAAAATAAATGCACACAATCAGAGGAAAATACAGGGGGATAAATTAGAAATAGAAAGCCATTTACAGGATTGGAAAACGCGCGTCTGCTGCGTCTCCTGAAAGCTTGAAGAAATACATTCAAAATTGTGAATCACGTCGCGTTGAAAACCTCTTAAAACCCACAATCCCTCCGCGGCGAGCAAATCAGACGCAAGGTGCATTTTTTTTTTTTTTTTTTTTTTTTTTGCCAGAGCCTTTTAAACACTAACAGTGCCATATTTCACTCTCTCAAGCTCCTCACATCTCCATAAAATATTACAGCACTCAGGGTGATGAGTGGAGCGGCGCTTTCTCTCCAGCGCAGCTCCAAGTAAAAGCATCATGTTTGTTTTGAGCACCTAAAATTAGGATTAAATGAAAGACTTTACAGGTTTTGCTGAAAACTAGAATAAGAATTAAAATGTTTCTTTTTAACTCATCTATATGATAGATCAAAGTCTAACTAAACAGTTTTTACATTGAAATGGAAAAATGAGTTTTCTCTAAATCTAAAAAACCTTTAAAGCCAATGATGGAGTTTTCTTAACAACTGTCTTCGAGTTCGTCTTTAAATTGATTGTGCTAATGTTTCTTGTAAAAACATACGTAAATATTTTTTGCTGTGGAAGAAACAACTACTTCCACATGAGAAAGCTCATCAGCAGAACCGCTGAAGAGCTCAATGAAGCGTAGCTGCAGCTGATGATGCGTTCACGGTCTCCTCCAACATCACTTTTCTCACACTATCGTCAAGTTTAAAGCCGCTGGCCAGACTTTGCTATGAAATAAGTCAAACTCATCTTAGATATAAGTTATCATCCACATAACAACACAGTTTCTCTGTCTGTGTGTGTTATTTTTTTGTATTCTTTTTGAAATTTCAAGATAAAAACTTTCCTCCCAGCAAGATTTCATGCACACCTTTCATGACGTCACATAAGGCAACTAATTAGGGTTATTTTAATTATGACAATTTTCTGATTTTTTTTTCTATCTGCATGTTTCTAATTTCTCATTTTGAGGATTTTTTATTTATTTTTTTGCATTCGTTGTGACCCCTGGAAAATATAACTGTAAAATGAAAAGACAGGAAAATTATAGAAGCATTTTTTACAAAGACGGTCAAGACAACATAGCCAGACTTCAATATGAAAGATCTTGAGCAATCACACCACTAACAAATATGTTGCTTTTTTACCCAAATGTAACTTGGGTGAATCTCTGTGCAACTTCATGACTGAGCCTCTTGTGATGTCATCAGCGTAAATACACACAAACCTGAGTTAGCAGAGCGTTATTCGCCTTTAGTAAGCTCTTAGAAAATCCATGAAAATTCATACTTCATTTCTCATCTGTCTTCTTATAACTGGTGTATATTTATTAGTGGGGGGGGGGGGAAATAGACCACCAGCATCTTTAATTTCAGCTTTTGCACAGAAAAACTTAACCTTTAATATCAAGACAACCTAAAGCCATCATATTGTAATTGATAACAGAATTTACCTTAGGCCAAATTTTAACATTCTTCATTCACAGAAGATTACAATCTAAATATGGGATACTTTTTTTGTCTTATTAGAGGTAAACTTTCTCACTTAGCAGTGACCTGGAACGCCACAGAACACCTCACCTAAAATCCCCCATAGTTTGGATTTTATTTGTCATTATGTGTTATACTTCATATTGTGCTGAATAGATGTGTCACACTCTCTTCTAGAAGTGCTGATGCAATAAAGAACAGCTGCATTAGAGCTGGTGTCATTATGAGAAAAAAGGAGTGTGGAAATATTTTGGCTGAATCACCAAAGATCTTCCACCTCAAACCTCAACAAAGTTCCCTACAATAACACTTGTTGCACAATCTAATGACCATCAGATGCATGGAAAAGTACTGAGACGCACTCTGCTGAGCAAAGTATGGCAAGCTGTTGTAATATATGCATGCATAACATTATGAGCAATGACAGCTGAACTAAAGAAAGATGATTCATCATGGTAGCTGCTAGCGCCTGAATATCTTATGGAGTAAATGGAAATGCCCTCACAGTCGATATTTTAGAAACAGCAAAATGGTTCTACAAGTTTCAGGTATTAACTTGGCCTCTGACTTCCATCTAATCAATCCTCTGTGGGATATGTTGTTCGAACTCCTCTCATCCACAACTTAAAGGACTGAAAAGATCTGCTGCTAACTTTCTGGCGCCAGATTTCACAGAAAACCTTCAGAGCTGTTATTCAGCAGGTGGTCATAATGTTATGCCTGATCACATTCTTAAGCAACATTCGTCCTCTGGCTTTAGTACATAATCTAGAGCACTTTCTGCTCAATTTTAGATAAGTTAAAAAAATCTTTTTGAATAATAAACATGCTGTCATGTTAGTAATATGTTTCAATTCGGCTATCCAAAATGAAAAACATTATAGATATCTTCAAAATAATCCAGGAATTATGGTTAATATTACTAAATATTAACACTTTGCAACTGAAAGAATTATTATTGGTAATGTGATTTAAATAAGATATACAAGGTAAAATTCTTCCAGATACTTTTAATTTACAACGTTTTGCATCATCAATAAATAAATGACTGGTGAAAAAGTCATAAAAGATATTGAGTATGACTATTTCAAAGCAGTTTTAGACACCTGTAGCAAAAAATATTAATTACCAATATCTAAAGATATAACTTAAGGTATTTATTAATGTTGGACGCGATTTCTATGTTTTAAAGGTGAGATAAACAATATCAGAATCTGACTATTATTATTCTATAAATATCTGAAATGTTACTTTCTACTGATTTACTTTTATTGATAACAACTATCAATGACAGAAAGGAAGAATTTCTTGTGAATAAAGCTTTAAGAGCGGTTAAAAAAATATTTGTTTTAAAATGAATGATGTCTGAGATTTATTCACATCGAGGTTTCATGGTCCATGTATGTTTTTGTAAGTGGCTGTAGATGTAAACAAATATATAGAATGACATTAATAACATACAAATAAGCAAAGAACACGTTTGATCAACATTTTAAAATATGTTTAAAACTGAGTAATTAGCAGGTTTTTTTGTCTCAAAATGTATCAGTAACTTAAATTAGTTTTTTATGTTTAGAATAACAATAAAAAGAAAAAACACAGGATAACAGAGATGAGTTATAATCCAGTTTTTCCACATCCTAATTCTGCTGCCGTTGTTACCTATACCTATAGGAGGCGCTGTTTGTTCTGTACACCTTAAAGATGGCCACAAATACTTTCACATAAAAACATAAATATGAACTAGAACTCTTAAAATTAATATATGTGCTCCATTTTTATAATTTAGACATTATTAAGCATATAAAGAATTGCTGCTTTAATTAATTGCATGCGAGCCTGATGTGATGGGCAGTGACGTCACGGGGGGCAGCGCCAGAAAATTAGACTTTTTTTGTTCCACTTGCCCTTATTTTTACATATATATAAAAAGTCACATTTTTATTTGTGCTCTAGACGAGATTGCATCTTAGTTTCATATTTTGTATTTAAAAATGCGAATCAAATGAAGTTTTCTTTTTAATTATTATTACAATTATCTAAAGATAATCCCAAATTAACAAAGCATGCAGAGACCTCTGATTATGCATCTTCATATGTCAATCATTATCTGTCTTATCTTGAAACAGGTGGCTAGACATTTTAAAAAGATTGCATTTGTGATTTTTTTTTTCAATATAAGTATATATAATAAGCAGCAATAACTTACGAGAGGATAAGTGCAGGAAAATATTGACAAAGGAGGAAAGGGGGGGATGGTTTTCAGGTTCTTAACTGATTAATCACCGCAGAAACAAATGCAGTCAACAACAAATATTATATTTCCGACGGTACGTGAACACAGCATTAGGGTAAGACGTATCAGCGGTGGTTCCGTGTCCTCCAATCAGAATGCAGTATCACTCAGCGGTATCCAATCAGAATGGAGCGCTGGCAGGTGGCTGTGATGTTATCAGTGAGTCCCGCTTCCCTTCTAGCAGAGAGGGAGTCAATTTATGGGATGAAAAGGAGACTCTTTAATGGTTCCCATCAAAACCACTAAAAACATCATCGAACCGGCTGACTTTGGCGAGGATTCCTGCGGCGGACTGCGACCTAAACAAACACGGAGAGACACTTTCAGGGGGGGTTTCATCCGGGTCTGAACTTCCCAGGAGAGAAGAAGTTTTTCCCGACTCTTCCTTCCTTCGACATTCAGGATACTTTGGGAGGAAAAGCGACAAAAGCGCCTGTTTTAAAAAATAAAACAAATCTTTAAGTCGTTTATTTCCACTGAAGTGAGTTCGGTGGTTCATGTTTACAAATGTTAGCGGTCGGGCAGATGGACGCTAACCGGCAGAGTGCGTTCGTTCTGGGCAGCACCCCGCTGGCGGCGCTGCACAACATGACCGAGATGAAGACGTCGCTGTTCCCGTACGCGCTGCAGCAGAGCCCGGCGGGCTTCAAGGCGCCCTCGCTGTCCAGCCTCAGCTCGCAGCTCTCCGGGGGAACCCCGCATGGAATAAGCGACATTCTGGGGAGACCCATCACCACCGCCGGGCAGCTGCTGTCCGGCTTCCCGCGGATAAACGGGCTGGCGGCGACCACAGCGGCCGGGATGTACTTCAGCCCCGCGGTGTCCCGGTACCCGAAGCCGCTGGCCGAGCTGCCCGGCAGGGCGCCCATCTTCTGGCCCGGGGTGATGCAGGGGGCCCCATGGAGGGACCCGCGGGTTCCCTGTCCAAGTAAATGACTTTCTTAAAATTATTTATTTTATTTGCATGCGTGGATGTTCACTTATTAGTTATAATTTCAGTAAATTTAGTTTTTCTGGAGCTATTATGGTTTAAAATGTATATATTAGATTTTCTATCTTACCCTGAAATATCTTATAATATTTAATTTTTTTCATCATTGAGTAAATTTGTTTTTATTTTGTGTCTAAAATATTGTAGCGTTTATACACATTTTACTAAACAACCTGAGAAAGTCCTTGATCACCCAAATTATTCTAACATTTAATTTGTCGGCTTTATCCAGGTTTTATTGCAATTACCCGCACAAACTAGAACAAGTAGATTTTTTTTTTTAATTTTATTTGTGCAAAACACTTTACAGTAAAATCCTTAAAACATAGAACAGAAATAGGCAAAAGCAGTGTAACATGCATTATGTTTTTGTAATATATTAACTGTAAAAAAATAAGTTTTATGTCAAACTAAAGGTGGTCTATTTTAACTACTAATTGAAATGCGTTTTAAAAGATGTTTTAATTTTAAATAGATAGTTTTATATATTTATTAATTTCCTAAAGGTGTCCATTGATGGGTTTTTAAGTTCCCTTGATGACTTTTTGTTGAGTTTTCCACTCTAACAAAGCAGACAGGGATGCAGCTTAAATCACAATTATTTAAAAAAATATGTATATATATATTTAAATTAATAGATATATGGCAAGACAATCTGGAAAATATTTTTGTTGAGACAGCACAAATTAAAGGAGATTTCTGAATTTATTTCCCCCTCCATGTTTCTCTCTTTTCTCTGCAGCTCAGGCTAACCTCATGGTGGACAAAGACGGCAAGAAGAAACACTCCAGGCCGACGTTTTCCGGACAGCAGATTTTTGCTCTGGAGAAAACCTTCGAGCAGACCAAATACCTGGCTGGACCCGAGCGAGCCCGGCTGGCCTACTCCCTAGGAATGACCGAGAGTCAAGTAAAGGTAAACAGAATTTGCAGAATTACGTCTTTTTAAAAATTAATTAAAATTCCCAGCCACTGTAACAGATAATAGGTAAATATTTGCTTCATTTATTCGATTTTTTTTTTTCTGCCCTGTGCCTCAGGTTTGGTTCCAGAACCGGAGGACCAAGTGGAGGAAGAGGCACGCCGCGGAGATGGCCTCCGCCAAGAAGAAGCACGACTCTGAGACGGAGAAGATGAAGGAGAGTTCGGACAACGAGGAAGACGACGAGTACAACAAGCCGCTGGACCCCAACTCCGACGACGAGAAAATCACGAGACTGTTGAAGAAGCACAAGGCCACCACCAACCTGGCGCTGATCAGCCCCTGCAGTAACAGCTCGGACACCTTGTGATGGACAGAGCATTTGGGTCCGGCGCCGGAGACCCGTCCCACTCAGTTCCCACCTGATATAGCAACCTGCTTCTGATGGGAAGCGCAATTTATTATTATTTTTGTTTCATTTTGCTCGGACAGAGAAAATGCCAGAGAGAGGGGCTTCATCTAAACTGGACACGAGGCGCTCCAGAACTCCTCGTCCGAGCTGAACTTGAAGGAAAAAAAAAAAACTGAGGCCAAGTTTCTGTCGGTGCAGAGGACAGTAAAACTGAGGAAGAAACTTGCCAAGTGGGAGTTTTAACTGAGGCGGCAAATTTAAACACAATATTAAATCTGGATCGGCGAGACTCACTCATTTATTCGACAATAATAACCCAAAGTTCCAGGGTACTTCAGGACTTTTTGTTTTTTATTATTATTATTAGAGATGCACCAATCAGACTTTTCCTGGTTGATACAGGACTAAAACACATTAAAAAAGACAAATGTAATGGTAATCAGCTTTTTTTCTTAGTTTTCAATCCAACATAAAACAGAAATATCATCCTGATTCATGCATCCAAGCATTTTCCCCAACTAGAAATGCACCAATCAACAGTCCAGGAATCGGAATCAGCCGATTTTTCATTGATTGGCTCTGATTCAATGATTTGCTAAATGCATTAAAACTAAGAATTGCTACTTTTTGTTGTTGGCACATTAACGTATCAACCAACAACTTGCACTTTGATGCACTTTTTTCAGTTTCATATAAATCAAATTTAGGGTTAGGGATGTATGCTTTATTGCATAAACAGGGATTATTTTAAGAAATTGGTATCGACCAGGAAAAGTCTCATTAACAATAATCTAAATTTTTCCAATTCAAGATTTCTCATTTCTGTTGCTTTAAAGTAACTTTTTTTCTGCTTTAAACAGCAGTACCCATCTGTTGCCAGCTGTTTTTCATGATTTTTTTCACCACACCGCCTCCGTGCTGATCCGGATCGCAGACGCATGGTGTAAACGGGCCTGTGAGGTTCTGAAGCTCACTTTAACCAGGGTAAATCTGCTGTGCTAAAAAAGCAAAAGAGTTATTATGCCTTTTGTTTTTGGGAGTGTAGGGGGGTTGTCTGCTTGGGATGAGTGAAGTGAGATTGTATATATTTTATACTGGATAAGTTATGTTGGTTCAAACTTCATGTCTCTCTCCCTTCCTTAGCTATTTGACCCGCTGTTTATGTTTTTAATCCGTTTTTTCAACCTTTTATTCAACTCTTCACGCAGAGAAGTGCAGGCAGAAAATACTTGCTGTAAATAATCACTGTAAAAAGAAGGAAACAAACCATTTCTTTTAACATCTTCCCTTTGTTTTCATTCAGAAGAGTTTGAGTTTTACCTCATTATGGAGCGGGCCAGAAAACTGCAGCATCTTTAATTATGTTGATCTAAAAAAAACAAAAAAAGTATTATTGCTTCCAGGAAGAATATAGGAAGGAAAAACAAGACTTTGTATTATGAATAAATTATTTAACAAGCTTTTTTTGTTATGTTTTATTTTATTGTGTGAATGGGCTTTATAGAAAATGGAACAAAATTTAAAAAATAATATTAAAAAAATGCACATTTTTAGAAATATGATTATTCTCTGTATTCTAATTTAAGGAAGAAAATGGCTTTTGGTGGTTCACAGTAAATGTAAGGTGGCGCTGCTGGACAGAAGAGCGCCCTCTGTGGACTGTACCTGCTACTGCAGCTGACCTCATAAATTTGAGGCCTTATCAGGCCAATCAGGAATTAATTCATTACATTTAATTTTTTAAATTTGGTAATAAACCTGCCATCAGCAGAAATATTTTCTTTAAAATAATTTATTTCAAATATCAGACTAATATAAATAGTAAAAAAAATTTCAATACTTTTGAAAAATAGCATTTTCAAAGTATCTTTATAAAGATATAAATGTGTTCTTGATTTCTTTTATACGCCAATTCACAATTTTGTTTACATCTCTACAATTTCTATAAAAAGTTCATTGGTAAAACTAACTTGGAGACGTTGAAGTAAAAATACATCTAATTAATAAGTAGTTATTCTAAACACTCACGCAAAACCTAACATACAATAAAGTGAGTCTCTTCTGAATAAAGAAACACGATTAAAGAGACAAAACACGAGTTGAGCTCTAATGGTTTTTATTGCTTAAGAACTGCATCACCTACAATAGAGGCCAGGCCTTCATAAGGGGCTAGAATAAAATCTCTTGTCTGCTTTTATAAGATGGAGTGAAGAAAAAACAACAACTGTGGCTTAAACTCCTACAGCGTACTCAGAATGACCAGCAGGAACAAAAACAAGCTTCTTTTTTGCCTACAAACAAACACAAAAGACGACATTAACTCTCCGGCAGGCACAAAAGAAAAAAACATTTAAAATTTCCACTTTCTGTGATTCATCAAGATGAAACAAATAAAGAAATCACAAAGAATCGGTCTGATGGCTTCAAACAGTCCGAAACCTGTAGTGTGGTGAACGAAAGCGATAAAAGAAGGAAAAAATAAAAACGCTGCCATCTCCGGTTGCCCCCTTTAATGCTCGTCCAGGGGGCTCCACACAGCCAAAGAAGAAAATCTCCCTGCTTTCTTCTTCTTCTGGGTTTAGAGTCTTACATTTGGAAATAAACACCTTTCCAGATGACATTTCTCAACTCTTACACACTTTATGTCTGTGTAGGATACTTGGCACCACAATGCAGTAACAAAAACCCCCAAAAAAAAACAGTTTACATCTTAAAGGGACACCCAAGCCTACCTAAAATATCACATTCAGAACCATAATATTATAGAAATAAGTTAGAGTAGGAATAATAATGACAATGTGAGGGTGCTATTTATATCAAACATTATCTTATATATATATATATATATATATATATATATATATATATATATATATACTTGAATGGTCTATGGCACTGCTTAAAACATTCTTGGATAGGCAATAAATCACTGAAGAGTTTTTCTTCCTGAACTTATCCGAAGGTTTCCGTGGCGTTCCCGCTCGCTCAGCATCTGCGCACACTGCAGCACAAACGTTTTGGTGCGAATCATAAATTATCTCTTTAAAAAGTACAGCATATAAAATGAATGTGTCAGGCAACAGGATGAAAAGTATATAGTTTCATATAGTTTCATAATAAACTAAGATCAGAAGTCCTACTTATTCCAACAGGGACGGTGAAGTTTGGTCAGAGAACTGCACTAAAACCATCCAAGGCTCTATATTATACTGTCAAATGTACAAATAAGCCTAACAATATAGATATACAACATTTTTTGCATTGCACATTTTTCTTATTTTTTCTGTTTTTTTTTGTTTAACACCTTACATACTGTTTGAAAAGTAGCTTCTATACATTTAGGCATACCTAAAAATGGCCAGTAAACTGTCTAAAAGCATGTAGTATGACTGACTCGGATTAGAGTTTTGGAAATGAGGCTGTGGCATGGAAAAAAAGGGTGGCTTATTCATCGGCCTGATTGTCTTTTTTTTCTTCTTCTTCTTGGGAATGGGGTTGCATGGCAACGGTGAGGTCAGCAATGTGCGTCTGTCGCACGGAGCCGGGGCCCTCCTCGGGTGCTCGTCCGCATCTCGACAAGTGTTTTATGGAGAGAAAACGGCACGGATGAGCCGTCCGGAAAACTCAGCGCCGCTGAAAATAAAAGAAGCTTGTCTGGGATCTTCAGTGTGTGCTTGTGCAAACGGCGTGTGTGTGTGTGTGTGCGTGTGTGTGTGTTTTTCAGGTGTTTTCACATAGGCTCTTCATGGAATATGTTCTACCTCCCTTTGGCAAGAATTCCCTGTGGGAGAGGAGAAAAAAAAGGAAGATAAAACGTTTATGCGTTAATTTTAAAAAGTATTCGCTGCAGAAACAAAAGTATTTTTGGTTCAGTTTCTGGTGCGAATATCTTGGTGCACCTGAAATACGACAAAACTAACTTAGAAATAGCTTTTCAGTAAAATATCGGAGCTTGTTTAAGTAAAAGATCCTTAATATCAATAAGGAATTATTAACTTAAATCAAGCTCCAGAATTTTCATGAAAGTTACTTGTAAGTTTGTTCTGTTTTGACCCAACTGTACTAAGACATTTACACTAGAAACTAGACCAAAATATTTAGATTTTGTGTTTTTGCAGAGTTAGGATGCTTTTCAAAAATATTCATGACTCTTTTGCACATTTTGCAACATCACAACCACAAACTCCAGGGAATCTTTTGTCCCCATAATTTTCAAGTCCCACCATAGACGTAATTAGATTTATGTCTGAACTTTGACTAGGCCATTCTAACACTTCGACAGACTTATTTATTTATTTTTCATTTTTAGGGTCGTTGTCCTGCTCTAGTCTCAAGTTTTCTACTGGTTTTTGTATTTAACTCCATCACTACAAAAACACGAAAAATTACCAAAGATTTTTGTCTTCCTAGTGCAAATATCTTGGAGTACTTGAAATAAAACAAAACTAACTAAAAAGTAACTTTTTAGCAAGATAAATAAGTTTCTTTCAAGTAAAACATTCTCAAATATAGATAGTTATTCTTATAGTAAAATATTTTTCCTGATTAAAGTGAAAAAAAATCTGCCAGTGGAACTGGTACGTTTATTGTTTATATTAAATAATTATAGACTTAAAACAAGCTTATCTATCTTGCTGAAAAGTTACTTCAAAGTTATTTGTCTTGTTTTAAGTGTACTAAGATGTTTGCTTTAGAAATTAGACAAAAATTTTTGACAAGATTTTGTGTTTTTGCAGCGACTGTTCACAAACTTCAAAATACTTCTGTTTGTGATAGTGAGGTGACAAAATGGGAAAAGATCCAAGTAGTATGAATACTTTTGCACTACTTGACCTACAAGACATTCGCTCACGGGTTAGAATAAAAAAATGAAAGTCTAGCTTGTAAGAAAGCATCTTAAAATGGCCGAGGCATTTTAAGTTCTCAACAGTTGAAGTTTTATCTTTGGATAAAAACTCTTCAGACAGGAAACGTTTGCTCTTACAAGTACTTTGGTGTGAGATAATGGGAGAGAAAACACAAGCAAATCAAAGCAAACAGTTGCAACAATGGGGAAGAATGTTAATAAAGAAAAGCAAAATGATATTTACCACGAAATCACTGCACCACACAACATCTGCAGGTACATGCATAAGGATTACCTTTCCCCGCTGGTAATCGGAAGGACAGGAAGACGGGCTGGCGGGGGGGAAGGAGACAAACCACAGTCAGGAAAAAGAAACCGGTGAGTTGTAGCTCTGTGGGAAGAGGACTCGCTGCTGCCCTCTGACCTCTGAGCACCTTTAACATGCAGGTTAAACTCACACAGCAGCACCGCACATTTTTGGGCCTGAGTGTCAACTACACTGGACACTTCTTAAACAGAGGCAGCCGAGATTTTAGCACTGATGTGTGATTTGGAGGCTGCTGCAGTTTTTTTTGTGTTTTTTTTAGCGTCCAGGGTGCCTTTGCATGAGAACAGATTTAACTTAAGGCACCTCTGTCCATGTTTAATGTGTTTATGTACTCTGTCATGCAATTCTTCTCCAAACTCCTGAGACTGTGAGAAAATCTGTTGTCGACAGAATGATCCCCACAGGTTTTCAATCAGATTTAGTTCTGGCCTTTGACTAGGCCATTGCAAATCTAAGGGTGCATTGACACCAGCCCTGTTTAATCCACTTTAATCCAACTCTACTTCATTTGTCCAGAAAGTTTAACTCATTTGGGGAGGTGTGGATGCAAAATCAAACTCTTATGTGGTCCGTCTAAAAACATAGATCTCTGTTCTGATGAATTGAACTCTTCCAAAAGCAGGAAGTGGACTAAAGCGCAGGGCATTCTGGGTAAATGCATCCAAAACAAACACGCTACTCTAATGCTAGCGGTAGAAATGGCTAACGACAAGAGACAAAAGAGAAATCCTACAACTGCTAAAATCTGACGCTACTCCATAGCTGTGTCCGAATTCAGGGTCTGCATCCTTCGAAGGACGGATTTGTAGGCTTTTTTTTTTTTTTAAATCCATAAGATCACAAGACATTATTTAACAATACTTTGAAAAGGCGTTTCTCAGAAAGCCTCCTCCACTTCTTGCCAGTTTAACAACATTTAAAGGGCGATTCATTTACAATAACAGAGAGAAATGGTTGGAGCCCCTGGTGTTACCTTGTGGTCCCCCATGCAGACATTTGGCCCAATGTTATCATACACTATTGAATTCTCCTCATTTTCCTGCTCTCCCTCCTCTCTCTCATCTTCTGGCTGCAGAGACAGAAAAATAAAATGTATTAGTGCTGCAAAACCAACAGAAACACACAGACAAGCAACTTTTCCTCACAGAGTCAACAGCGTTTGCAAAGCAGCCAATCCAGGAATGACATTTATTTTTCTTGGTACTGACTGGCAGGAAATAATTAACACTGTGTTAGTTTCCACTGTGTATTAACCATCATCAGTTGGTATTTAATACCTGGTTTTTGTTTAGGGCTAGCTATGATTGTGCAGTAAATTGCATTGGAGAAATAAGTTTTTTTTAGTGGCACCAAAAAAGCCCACATTGAATATCCGTATTGTTTTGATGTTGGACACATTTAAACTCAATACTTCATATAAAAAGGTATGTAGACAAAATGTCCCAGAGGCAACAATCAGTTAGCCTATATGTTATATAAAATATCACATGAATGAGTGTGTAATTCTAAAACAAGCCACAAAACAGTTAACTTTGTGAAAACATTACAATTTCTTATTTTAATTTTAGATCTAAATGATTTGAAACCCTTCAGAGAGAAGGAGCAAAGAGCAGAAATAATTCCCAAATTGTGTATTTGCTTCATTCCCACTGTAATCTGCAGGCCTTGTGAGAGACAATGTTGTTTCTGGATTCCTCTCCACACACCAGGAGCCTGATGCCTATTCACTCATGAATCTTCAGACTGGAGAATAAATCATAACGCGTCTGGTTGAACTAAAGAGTTTTTGAACAGCCACACGCACACAGATCCGCAGTCCTGTTTCTGAGGAGGGGGTTTGAGAATGAGCGATAAAGCAAATTCAGAATTAACTTCAGAGAGATCCGGCAGCGGCGCGGGGTCAGCGCGCCGCCCGCCTCCACCTCTCTACCTCTCCAAGCGAGCCGCCACCTCTCTATTCAAGTGACGGCCGTACCCCCTCTCCCCGCAAGCCTGGGATTCATTCATCAAACACACACTTGGTAATTTACAAAGGCAGCATAAAATTGTGGATTTTCGGGCTGCGTAATCTTTAGACAGATAAACAAATTACCCGGGGGCTCCTCTGGCAGGGAGGGAGCGCTCGCTCGGCTACACATTCATTACCGGCGCTCCCGGAGCTGGTGCCGCGCCGCGCAGCCAGCGCGCAACCTTTGGCGTGTTAGGGCTCGGCAAGCAGAAAATAACATGATGGCGAGTTAACCGACCGTGCCATGATAGATGACGCCGCATGCCGGGCTGTTTACGGGCCCATGTCTCCACAATCTGTATGTTCAGAGCCTGAGAGTGGGCGCTCGGTGAATCATCAGCCAATCTGCGAAAGCACTAAACTGTTCCACTCCGGCCTTGCATTACCAGCAATTAGCCGGCACTTCAGGGCGAGGAAAGCAAACAAGCAGCCAGCTGTGAGGGAGAATCACCTTTAACATAATTCTGATAAATTAAGTTGATAAAGGAGACTGGATGTACCTACAGCGGCGGGGGGGAAAGAAAGTACACCCTCTTTATTTCAGGGTTTTACTAATGAGGACATAAGGAAAGCAGTTGCATAATATAATACCTGATAAGCATAATCATCAGCGTTTCCATTGATCATATATTTGACATATTAAAAATAATTGTGCGTAATGGAAACACCCTAATAAAGAAAAAAAAAGTGTTTTAAAAAAGGTTTTGGGGCCAGAATTAGGTGTTTTTGTGAAATTGTTTTATTTTGCTAAACTGCAATGGAAACAGTTTTTCCATGTTGCTACTGGCACAAACCACGAAGAAGAGGACAGGAAGTAGAGGACAGAAACATGGGGCAGCATGATTATAATAACTTTAGTGTGAACAAACTTATTCAAATGTGATTTTAATTGTGTTTCTTGTTTAATGGCAACTCCGCGATTATGTTTTTTTGACATTAGCAGAATATTGACAAAGTTTTGTGCACATAAATTGCAGTTTATGCAATTTGCATTATAATTTCTGCCAACACAATGGCAAGATTGAAAGATAGCAGCAATATCCTTATATTATCAATCCAGGAAGAGCTGAAAGGATTTCTTCAAAGTATTTCAAGTTCATCATTCTGCAGAGAGATAGACTATTCACAACTAGGTCTGTCATAATTCTGCAGGACTATAAATTGTGATAAACAACAGTATTGTTTTCTTGAGACCATTTTCAAGTAATGTATTGATAATGGTGTAATAATGCAAGTCCTCCTTCTCAAAGAAGAATAAACAAATTTTGTAACAAACACTTAACACTGAAAATGGAAGACATTTTAAAACTCCAAAATAAATAAAACAGAAATAAAAAAAAACATACACAACTGAAGCCAGAAATAAAATGTATTATGATGTGTCTGTAAAAAAATTGGCTTTCAAAAAATATAAATCAGAATGGAAATTATCGAGCTCATTTTAATTTATCATGAGATTAATTGATTAACCACTTGTTGCGACAGGCTTATTCATTCAAGTGGAAAGCTGGCAATCCTCCAAGGACTGGAAAACCCAACAAATGTATCCCAATATGCTCTACAAATATTATAGAAACCAACATTATTTATTAAATCAAAATGTGAAAAACAAAAATAAATCCTACATTTCAGCAGCTGTGTAGCAGCAATAACTCAGTAAAGGTTTTCTGTTTCAGGTTTTCAGACTCACTCACTGTTGTAGACGAACTTTGGCCAACCTGACTTTACTTCAGAGATTTAAGTAATTAAAGTTTGCAGGCAGGAAAAAAGAAAAGGATGAAAGAAGGAATGAAAACAAAAAGCAAAAGATACAAAGAAGGAAGGAAAGAAAGAAAGAAAGAAAGAAAGAAAGAAAGAAAGAAAGAAAGAAAGAAAGAAATGTTAAAAAGAGAAAATAAATTATTGAAAAAAAAACAAAGAAAAAAATAAGAAAATGAAGGAAAATAAAAAGAAAAGAAAACCCCCCGAAAAAAATAAAGGAAAAAATGAAAAATGGGGAAAAAAGAAGAGGTTTGCAGATTTCCAGTTTCTGCACATCTATCTTATGCTCAACATTATTCCTTCTGGTCGAGGTCCGAACTTTGACTGGACCATTTTAACACCTAGTTTTGTTTCATTTCCTGCTGTTCTCCAGTAGATTTGCTGTTTGGCATCGTTGTCATATCATGACCTTGACCTTTGGGTCAAGCTGTAGCTGTCACACAGACAACAGGAGTGATTCATGTTAGCCCATTGAACCACTACTCCATCACCATGCTTGACAGTGGGTAGCCAGGTTTTGCCTTATGTAAAGCCTAAGGTTGACCTTTTGTGTGTTTAGTAATTTTTCTGAGCACCTTTTCCTGTAAGCAGAGATTAATTCCAGTTTCTTCTTTGCTTAACATATAACTGTTTTGAATAACCTTTTGTACACTTGAAGTTAAACCTAATTATTTCACAATCGCCAAACACCAGATCAGTTTATTACGCTGTGATATCTCATACTTTAGGTGTTTTAAAGTTGCTGTTTTCTCAACCTTTTGTTCCAGAGATCAGCCTTGATGTTTTAGGAAGGCTTCAGATCTCCACTGAAGCTTCAGTCACTGGAGAAGAAAGAGCAGGAAGGAATTTCTTCTCATTTGTTGAAGACAAAAGAAAGCCAAACTTCCTGAGCAGCCCCCCCACTGTGGACTGGTACTGTACAACACACTGCTGCACCTTTCCCACACCCACACACACACGCATGCACGCCCGCACACACACACACACACACACATTTACAGTTTTTCCTGCACAGAAGGAGTCAAGTGGCTAAAATACTAAGACTTAGAAGTCCAAAACGTTCAAGATTTTATGTTTTTCATTGGGTTCCTGGCTGGTTTGGGTTTAAAGATGTATTTATCAAGGAGTAAAACCAAATGTGTGTGAACGCTGCTCGGCTGCATGCAGGATCACTCTGTAATCCAGCAAACAAATTAAATAGTCAGGAGAGAAACAGAGAGCAGCAGTGGCTGTGGGAGCGTTAGAGGAGCAGAAAGGCGGCAGATTGGCTGCTGTTTGTAATTCTGAGGCGGATCCAAAGTTAAACAGGGGTTCAACTCTCTGAGGAAGACGAGGCTTTATGAAGAAGATGGGGCCCAGCAGAACTCTATAAGTGCTGGGATAAACACTGTTCCTTCGCTCAGCGGGTCAAAAGGACATTCAGGAACAAAGGGAGGAAACATTTAATTCATTTAACATTTAAATGAAGCTGGGAGAGAACACCTATTACTGCGATGACACTAACGAGCCTTTTGGGGGGTTTTCTCTAACAGCTTTGCAAAAGTAGTCTCAAAAAGGATTGATGGTGTCTGTTGGACTTTGACTGGGACATCTTAACACACCAATATGCCTTGATCTAACCCATTCTGTTATATCTTTGGCTGTATGTTTAGGGTAATTATCTTGTTGCAGCATCTGAATCAAACGACAAGATTATTCTGCCGATTTCTGTCCCGATTTCGGTCACAGCAGGTGAAATCGGGGGAGGAGGGAACACCAGGCGGCGCCCCAATAATCAGAAGGTTTTTTAAGACCAAAATACATTAAAGACTTGTTGTGGTTGTGTCAACCTTCCAGACCACTTAGGTCTTCTGGTTCTGATCTACTCTGCATTTCCAGAACCAGAACCAAACATGGAGAAGCAGCATTCCGTTTTTATGCTACTCTAATCTGAAGCAAACCTCCAGAAAAACTGCAAAACTGCCGAAATACTGAGTTAATTTAAACCAAGGCTAAAAACCCACCTCTTTAGAATTGCCTTTGATTAATAAAAACTGGAATATTGATCAATATATTTGATTATGTCAATATATTTGACATAATCAAATGTCAAATTTTACAAGTTTAGTGCTTTTTTCATAAGTGGTTACTATGTTAAGTTTTCGACGTGTGCTATACAGATAAATTTGACTTAAAGTTTGTGACTGTGACATTATAATGACCAAATTCTTTATATCTTTAGATAAAGATATAAAAGCAAAGTCGGTTGCAATTTTTCAAATCAAAAGTCAGTTGCTCACCTTAGCAATCAGGTGTTTCGCAGAAGTTGACATGAGGATCCGGTCACACCAGGCGGGGCATCTGGTGGTGTTATACTGCTTGGCGTGATGGATGTCCTCACTGTACGGATAACTGCAGAGAAACACAACAATCAGAGCTACAAATGAAAAGCTATTCACTCCTGGTAATGATTTCCTTAGAAGACGCCAGTAAACATAACGTGTATTAATCAGAGTTGGAAAAGAGAAATAAATATCATCTGTCATCTCAGAGATAAAGATCACAAGAAAACAGGAGGTCCATTAATATGACCAATCATCTGAGTAATCACTTGAATCAACACACAAGGATGGCTCTATCAAAGCAATCTTTCTCTGCCAAATGTACAGGTTGCGTGTGTGTGTGTGTGTGTGTGTGTGTGTGTGTGTCGGAGGCTGAAGTAAAACAGAATGAGTGTGATTTGTGCAGAACGGGCCAGAGGGAGATTCAGTTGCCCATATGTACAGCGACACCCCGGCACGGTCATCAAAAACAGATTAGGCGCCGCAGCAAATGGCCATGAGCGATTGTGCTTTGGAAACGGTGGGGGAACAATCGCGTGATTTAAGTGGCGGAGTCGGGCGGGAAGCCATCGAGCTGATGCAGATTTACATTGTTGAGAATTCAATTTGCCCCTCCGGCTCATCAAACTGCTTCGGATTTACACGCCACCAATCCAATTTGTTTGTCTGCGCTCATCAGGATGTAACAGCAGGCTTACATACTGTAATACCGATCCAATTTGCTCCCTCAGTGCCACGAGCGCTAACTGTAGCATAACACCGAGCCACTCTCCTCCGAGGACAATGATACCCTAATGGTAAAATAAACACACACAAACACTGGGGGGTTTATTCATCACACTTGCCAGGCTTTGATAGCTTAATTGGACATTGTAGTGAAGGATATCATATCTTTCAGTGCGGTTCTTTTTAGTTCTTTCACCACAACCAGAGCTGGGATGTAGACCGATACCAGAATAATCATCTCTGTGGCCATTAGGACAACACTTAGCCTTTCTCTATAACACTCCTCAGATCTGGAGTATACACTTTACACTGGGCTGTAAAGATCAGCACAATGATAGAAACTGTTATGTAAGATATGAGAAAATATATCTTACCATAAGTTATATATAGTATTTGTTCCTGTATTGAACAGACATGTTTTTATTTGACCACAGTATGTTATCTGGCCTATTTAATCTAAAATTAAGCTTTATTTAAATATATAACAGGTTAATCACTGCAAAAACATAAATCTTACCAAGTATTTTTGGTCTAGTTTCCAGTATAAATATCTTAGTAAACTTGAAATAAGACAAACTAACTTAAAATTAACTTTTCAGGAAGATATAGAGGCTTGTTTTAAGTAATATTGATGAAAAAGTACCAGTTCCATTGGTAGATTAATTAATTTATAACATGGGAATAATATCCTGATATAATTGAAATAATCTGCCAATGGAACTAGTATTTTTTCATCAATATTAAGGAATTATTTACTTGCAATAAGCCTCTACATTGCTAAAAAGTTACTTGTAAGTTAGTTTGTCTTATTTCAATGTACTAAGATATTAGTACTAGAAACTAGACACAAATACTTTGTAAGATTTTGTGTTTTTGAAGTGACACAAATTCCTGTTTTACATATATGGAGCTAAATTACAAGTTGTGGCAGTTTTTTTTTTTTTTTCAGAGGCCTCTTCAGCTTTGATGCGTGACTGACTGCTACAGGAGTTTCTTCTTGCACAAGATATATGTATTGTATGAGTTACAACATGAGAGAGATAAATTATTTTATTTGCCCTCTGAAAGACTAATAAACTTTAATTTTGCACAAAACATTCCACACTGGAATTGGAAGACATTTTAAATATCCAAAATAAAACACAACAATGAAAAACAGTAAATAAAATGGAAATAAAAACCACAAACAACTGAAACCATAAATAGAATGGATTATGAAGCCTGTAAAATAAAATTGCCCTGTTAATAATAAGAATGGAAATGATTGAACTCATATTAATTTACCATGCAAATAATTGATAAATTGATTAATTGCTTATTGTCACAGACTTAGAACCAAATACTTGTCATACATATAGCTGTGTGTAATAAATGTTTACAATACCCATAAATGAACTTTTCAATTCTACTCATGCACCTGCACCTTAAACCAGAAGATGTCTCTGGCTCACATACGCACACACACACACACACACACACACACACACACACACACACACCAACAGACGCACACACACACACACACATCCCACCAGGTGTACAAACAGACCTGCTGACTTCTTAAAGGAGTTCCCCGCCTCCAATTAGCATTAATAACGTTCAAACACCGGGGGGGCAGGAGGGGGCTGTGGGAGGGATGGAGGTTTTGAGATGCAAATCAAAGGTCTGAAGGAGTGATCCTGGGATAAAAAGAGAGCATGAAGAATAGGATGAGTGAAACAGATAGAGAGCGGGAGGCAGAGGAGAGGGGATAAAGATGGATCAGACAGAAGTGAGGGTGGAAAAGAGCAAAGGCTTCAAAGAGCTTTGAGAGCCGCTCCACTTCAGGGTGGCCTGAACGCCGCCGCTTCCTGAGGTGACGGCCTGAGAACAACCCACCACTCAGGGTTGGTCTCGGAGCTTTATTGACTAACAAGACTGGGGTCATTTTGGTGTTAAACAGATAGAGAGAAAATCAAGTTTCCCTCTTCACCTCCTTCAAACAATGAACTCCTGCTGGATAACTTCCACCGAACAAAACAGGTTGGTCACTTCTGATGATGGCTAGTTGTAAAAAGAATGATTAAAAACACTCAGCTGTAACCATTAAACTCTCATTCTCTACATTTGCAGGTATATACTTCCTTTTTCCTTTACTGCACCCTCCACTGAGTCCAACATGAATGCAACAGCAAACAAAGTGATTGATGCGTCCGATAAGGAAACTCACAAACTTATCTTGGAGGGTAAACTTTTGGAGAGGGTGTGTGGGTTACAGCAAGGCTAATTACTCTAATTAATGAGCTACAGCTGATAACTTCTAGCATTGTGTGGCTAGAAAGAGACAGCATAGCTAAAACCTCTCAGACACAAATCACACACGGAAAAATGACTCCAACACCCACGATTATGAATGAAATATTTCCCAGAGTTGTGCATGTAACACCAGTCACATCAGGTTTAACAATAAGCACATGTTCAAGTTGAGACTGAAAAATGTCCTTTGATGGATGCCTGTTGTTGAGACCGTACAGTTAATCCATTCTTTTGTGCAGCCGGCCACTCTGCAGGTGATACATGTGTGTACGGTCTCCTATCAGGATCCCGCTAGCAGCCATGGAGAGCTCATTCATTCATGCTTGGTTTAGGGTTTAATGTTTGACTTGGCTGCTGGCACATTACTCACATGTGTTGCTGCTGGTGTCAGCTTGTTTGTCTTGCAACAGTAGAAAAAAAAACCTGGCAAGGTGAGGACAGCCCCGACCTATGGGGTGAAACCTGGCCTCACCCAGCAACCTGGGAGGCAATATTTATATACAGTCCAAAAGCATTTATACTCCCTGAACTTTTTCACGTTTTGTTCAGATTACAGCCACAAACTTTGATGTTTTGCAGTTTATCTTTTTAGATTTTATTACCCTAGATGTTGACATTTTGCCCATTCTTTCATGTCTGATTGAACAAAGAGCGTCTGGTGAATATTGGATTTCAAATCCGATTATTTTTGCCCATATCTAACTTTTTCACGGCAGTCTGAACGGCTCAATTCTGATTTTTTTCACCCCCAAAACCTCCCATATGTGGTACTAAATCAAACTGGTATCTGATAGTTTTGAAAATGTTTGGAGTATGGTTGCCTTTTATTTTCAAAGGGACAGTATCATGTAAAATCAACTTTTTGAAGCTTTACATAATGTTGTAATGCCATTCCCTCATCAAAAACATAACTGGAGTTTTGCCTTGATTCCTTTAATCTCCGTGGCAACCATTAGATGTGCAAAATGCATGGGTGAACCTAGCCCCGCCTTCAAGATGCAGCTTCTTCTTAGAGTTGCAGTTTCCAAATTACAAAGTTTCTACCTCACTAACTCCTTTAGACTAGCCAAAAGCAATTAGCAAACACCTGCTGAAACTGCACACAACAACCTCTCAGTGCAATACTGGTAAAAACATTGTAAAAGGGTTAATAGGGGAGCGATGTTGTGATGACTTCCTGAAGGTGGAGTTTCAGACAGGGCAGGAATTTCTTAAAAGGGACAGAAGCCCAATTTCAGGGTGTTAAATTACAAAGTAAAATGTCTTTTGAGCCACATTTGATATATATAGCCATCTTTTATGACAGTAGGCTGCTAAGTATATGAACAGGATAGGCAAGTATAAGCTTTGACTTCAGCTTATTCTTTTCTTTGGTAAATTATGGGTTTGTTAATTAGTATTAGTTTTATTTTCTGTGTTTAATGTTGATAATTTACCAAAATAAAGTGAACTGAACTTATATATATATATTTTTTAACAACTGAAGCTAATATAATTACTTGATTGTGATATAAAATAGTACTATGTGTGTGGAAAACACATAATACTGTCCCTTTGAAGTGCTGTATGAATGAATGAATAAATGAATGAATCGTATCCCTTCATAGTATATTGTTTTAAAACCTAGTGTTAAAATAATCTGGAAAAAAAAAAAAACAGCTCACTTTCTTGTCACATAAAATCCCAATAAAGTATTTTATTGGGATAAAATGGGTACATAAAAGTTTGTGCTTAAATGAAACAAAATATGCAAAAGTTGAAGTACTATAGATACCTTAGACAGGCCCTGAGTATACATTGCTCTATTATATCTAACGTAGCTACACCCAGTGCATTTTTATGAAGCTGTCTTTTCTTCTTTTCTTGATTTTAAAGTCCATTTAGTGAAGAGCAGACACTCTTATCTCCAAAGCAAAAGCCTTATAAGGTGAAAAAGTGACAGGCCAAACAGTGGACTATTCACTTACTGAGTATTTAATGAGTGCAATATAAACTTGAGGATATAGGTAGGGCAGGAAGCCAAAGATAAGAGTTTTTATATGCGAGACATGATGTCATGGGCGTTAGCATCCATGGGATTGGCTGGAAGTAGGAATCCGTTGCTTTCAAATGACTCGTAGCCTCTTTACATCTATGTTTGCT
This sequence comes from Alfaro cultratus, assembly GCA_903066825.1. NCBI lineage: Eukaryota > Metazoa > Chordata > Actinopteri > Cyprinodontiformes > Poeciliidae > Alfaro > Alfaro cultratus. The sequence continues at coordinate 198,961 of CAEFZX010031380.1, read as the reverse complement.
TGCGGTTGTCAGGGGAAGCTTGGTAAAACACAACACACAGAAAGCTTCAAGAAGATCAGCCAAATGCTATCAATAACGCTGAATGTGTGGAGCTGGGAGGCTCACAGGCACAACGTTGGCACAGAAGAGCGCAAACAGAGTGCAACGCCATCGGTTGCCCTGCAGATTTTCTGGGATTCAGCAATGACAACTTCTGCCTTTAGCTGATCTAAATGAAGACAGGAAAACACAGATGGCATCCATTTAAGCCTCTCTGAGCAAGATCGCTTTAAACAAAGCTTTCATCTCATGAAGCGTCGTCTCAGGCAAGAGGCGACGATATATGACAGCAGCGAATCTTCCGCTGTAATCGCCACAGTCGCCCCTCATCATCTCCACTGGCTCTCCAGTAGTTAGAATGATGGATGCGCTGCTGCTTGTAAAACAATGTTCCTGTTCAGTAGATCAGGCTGTAACGCCGGGAGCAGCCAACACAAACCACACACTCACAGTGGAGCACTTTTTAACACAACGTTGTGGCTAGACTGTATCGGTGGCGCTCCTTAAACGGAGTCACGTGCCGCTGCTACGGAGCAGCACAGCTGTCAGAGAGCAGAAAACAAGCAGCTTCCTTTATGTGTGGGGCAAACAGAAGGGCTGTTCAACTAATGTCTTCACAATCAAATGCTCATACAGAGAGGGTGAGATCATTTCTACAGGCCTTCAGAGAGTAAGGGGTGCAAGGAAGAGGCCTGTTCATAGATAATGTGTAGAAAACAGCCAGAAACTAGCAGGTAGCTTCATGCTTCTCTTCACATTAAGTTTCATCACAGCAGTGGAACATTTAGCCTCTCACATCCTGAAGCTTTGAAAACATGAGAAGCTTTCTATGCATCGAGGACACAAGCGTTTATCAGTTTCAGCCTCACAACACACCTCACCTCCCGACCTTTAGGTCAGGTTGGGCTCCTCTGCTGCGTCCCACGTCTAGACTTGACAAACAATGAAGCAGCAATAGAGACACCCTGGTCCCACTAAGACCTGTCAACCAGTCTTACTACAGAAGCCTACAGAGATGTTCGGGTCAGGAGAGGAGAATTATGACAAAATTTAGGAATAATTCCCTGCTTTACTTATACTTTAGGTCAATGTTGCAGCAGCAAACGCCGGCTTGGAACAGATTTAGGTGTTTTTCATTTATTTTCCATCTGTTGAAATGAAGCAGCTTTTTGTAAAATTAAGAACCTAATACTATCAAAATGAACACAATATGATTAACTAAAATACTACAGTAGAAATACATAATTCAACCCATAACTTACAAGTAATTTTCTCCAACCTACAAGTTTTTTTTGCAAGAAATTCCAGGTTACTTTCTGTAACTTATAATTTATTTCCAAAAAATGATCAGGTTACTATTTTGCAACTTACAAGTTATTTTCCAAGAATAATAAACAAACCAGCGTATTGGTACTTTCATTTATATTATTTTCACTTTTCCCATAATATTTCAACTTGAGAGCCCTTTCAGTACACTTGTGCGATACTGCATATTTTGGTATTGATCCGATAAAGTAAATACAGGACCAGTATCGCTGATACTGATACCAATACTTATACTTTTTTAAGTTTAATATGTCATCAAACTTTTGAGATTTAGGTGCTTTTGTAGTTTTTCTTTTATTATTATTATTTCGTTAAAAGTAAGGACAGAATTTAGATAAGGTAAATAAGGTTTTTACAAAATATTTTAACAACATATTAACATGATAAACAATAGAAAAACAATTGTGTGCATTGTTTTCCAAAACAAAGTGTAAAAAATATAATTTGAGAGCAAATAATTTTCTGGGTAGAGTTGATAAAACTATGACACACAAATTAAATACAATTCAAAAGGGAATCTGAAACTAAAGTATTGATCTTACAGGCCTAGAATCGATCCAATACCAATATCAGGTTGGTATTGATATTATTGATATTTCGCATAGATAATATCCAAAATATTATTGATGGTGTTGGTTACCTCACAGAGGAGAACAAGCTTGGGAACTGCTGGTTTATTTCATCTTAGTTTGGATTTTATGAATTCCAAAGCTTAATTTTCAAATAAAACAAATCAGAGAAGAAAAAAAATTAAAGCAGTTGCAAGAAATTAGCTACCAAATAATTTGGAGTGATGGATTATGATAAATTCTGGCACGAAACAACAAATACTATCAGCTTAAGTTTACTATAATTCAGAGATTACAATTTTTATTCAGGAAGAAAGCTGAATATTAGAAATCCTGAGGTTAAACATGGATTCAAACTCAGAGCCTGACTTCATGTACCTCTGGGCATCAATACTAGCAATCAGTAAATCATTAATATTCTGGTTTAATGTGCTTTAGGTACCTCCAAGTTTTGCTTTCATACTTAAAATGATTAAAAATCCAACAGAAATCCCTCAGAAATCTATCTGACTTCTTTCCCAGTGTCCCCCCCTCCTCCATATTGTCTTCCAGCTCTGAAATCACTCATGATATGGCCACTGATGGAGTTGTGCTGCTGGTCTGATGTCACTCAAAATCTCCCTCAAAGCCCACTCCAGTAACCACGTTACGGCTCGAATGCATTCTCCCTCCACCCGCTCATCAGCCTCTGCATTTATTTTACTTTTTTTTTTCTTTCTTTTTTTTTTCAGAAGCTTGGGACCAATTCAATTTTTGCATCGATCTTGTGCAAAAAAAACAGAAGAGAAATCAGATCAGAGGAGTACTAAAAGCTTTCCCTTAAATCAATCAAAATACATGAATACGTTACTGGTACTTTCGTATGTTTTAAGGGGGATATTACCTATGTTATGCCATTAAAATATGAAATAAAAGGTACCATGATCTGCGGTAAAACTTACCATTACTTTTAATAATGGCTGTGCAGCAGTCCATGGCCTCATGGTTGGTAGGCAGTTTCATGTATTACAGCTGATAGAGAAACCGTTTCTAAATAAACGATAAGCGTAATAGTTTCATCTTTCCCCCCCGAGTGGACATGCGATCCTGCCTGCGTCGCCCTGGCGGTGTTGAGGCGCTTCGTCGGCCCGTCGGAACGCCAGCCGACTGGCTCCAGGTCCAACTGTCACAAGGCCCGGGCAAATTCCTCACCCCAGTGCCCAAGTACTCAGACGTGTCACCGCTGACTTTGACAGATGACTTCTTGAAAGTGGAGGAATATATATTTTGAAATTTAAAGCCTCTGCAAAGATGCAGACAGAAGGAATTTCCTGCTTTAAAAAAATTGGAAAAATGAATCACCTTTTTGTCATGTTTTCACCACTCAAGGTTTGAGACAAACAGGTGCATCTCAATAAGTCAGAGGACTATCTTAATATTAAAAAATAATTAAACACCAATAAGTATTATAGGATAAGTCAGAGGTGTCCAAACGTTTGGTCACATTGGCCAAAATGTGGTTTGCAGGCCCAAAACAATGAATAAAAAGAAGGAAAAACAAAAGATCATTTTGTTTTATGTACTGAACAACAAACCAAGCTGCAACACTTTAATTACTGTGTTCTTGTTACAAACTGTTTTGACCGTATTGTGTCAACTCTTGTAAATATTTTATCTCAAGATTTTTATGTTGGGAAGGGATATGCAAATTTTTGTAAATCCAAAATGTAAAAAGAGTTTTGCAAGTTTGCCTCATTAAAAGAAAAATATCCACGCAGGCTTCATGGATGTAGAGCAGACAGAAAAGGAGGAAGTTCAACCTCTTCCATCGATCATAACGAGCAGGGATCGTATCCCCTACTCCAACATCTTTATGTCCAGTTTTCCAATCATACGGCCAGAGAAAGAGGAGCGGCAAAAGCAAATGAGATGGATTAACTGTGCTTGCAACTGATGGTGTCATGCAGGACATGCTACTGAGAAATATTAAGCAGTTAGCATGTTATACAGCAGCAGTCTCCAGTCAGAGGCCTCATCAGATTCGCTGCAGGACTGACTGCTACTGTAGATTCTTCCTGCCCAAAATATATGACATTTAATTTAACTCAGGGAAAAATAAATAATATTTTTTAATTGAATTGAAGAAAGGATTTTGGGCACAGAAATGCTAACATCTGGGTTAGTCAGCTCCAGTCCACAAGAACGTGCTTACAAATGATTAAAAATATAAAAATATTGCAGAGCAGAAAGATGTATCTTAAAAACCTTAAATGTTTTGAACACATCAATTTTAATGGTTTTATGCAACATTTATTTATACATAAATATATATAAGAAACAGAATTTTGAGTGTCCATTAGCTGTAAACCATAATAAAAAAAAAACTTGAAATACATCAGTCTGTCGGAAATGAATCTATATCATTTACAAGTTTCACCATTTTTACCACTTTTCTGTCAGATCCTTAGTTGATTTGTGCAAGGCTATCTCATTGTGATATCCAATCCACGGAGAGAATTACCTTCAAGATTAAATGTTTGTGACTATTATTGATTTATAGATTTGGAGCAAAGTGAGTCGTGTGTGTGCATGCCTGTGTGCAGCGGTGAGGCTCCGCTCTGATGGCCGGCATTAAAAAAAAAAAAAAAAAAAAGAGTAATAACCTCACAGATGGCGAGGGGACGGTCCTGAGCAGAGCATGTGATGGTGAGCAATCGCTGAGGCTTGACAGGGGGAAGGGTACCAGAGAGGCAGAAATGGGTTGTTTAAGTTTAACTAGGCCACCGCTGCCCATTACAAGCTTGACAATGATGTGTTTAGCCGCAGACTAAGAGTTGATCAAATCGGATTTCATACGCCGCTCCCGCGTTTCATCTGTTTGATTCATCATGGCCTCAAGTGTGAGGAAATCATTTGTATTCTTTTGCTGCAGCAGGTTCATGCCTCCCTGTGGAGAGATGATTCAGTGTTATATGGAAAGGTGCAAGAGTCGGGCGGTGTAAAAGGACGATAAATCCACCTGTCACTTATGCAAAGTGATGTAAATGGGGTCCCTGATTAAGACACAGAGTCATTTAAAAAACAGGGACTCACAGCGCCGCGACTGAGCTGTGCACAAGCAATCTCTAATCGATTCACACACACACACACACACATTTGGAACGTCCCATGTTTCTAAAGTCCTTCCTCACACACACACACAGACACACACACAAAGTTAAAATCCCCTGCCGCCGCCCCGCCTGCCACCAGAGCAGTTTATCAAGTAATTATTGTTTGATTACAGCGTTTCATTATCTGCACTGATTGAGTCACAACCGACGGCAAAGGTCAAGCGCCATTAACGCGACGCTCCCCGAAACATATTTCCGCGCCAGCCGCGTGTTTGCCCTCCCTCTCCTCTGAAAGGGCTAATTGCAAATGCATTTGTTTGAGGAGGAGAAGGACCGGCGGCTCCCGTCTCCACCACGTCCCGCTGAGACGGCGTTATCAATGCGGCCCGTGGCGCTTGGTGTGGCACGCACACCCAAATCCACTCGGGAGCCGTTTGGGAACATGTGCAATCATACTGATCCCTATAAAGCAAGAATTCAAGAGCTTTTACTGTACCGCCTGGAGAAAAAGTGACAGTCTGCTTCTGGTTTTAGAGTGTTCAGAGCATGTAAAGCCTGCTCACTACAACAAAATACTGCTTTAGGTTTGATTTTTAAGCGTTTTGTGCATGTCCAGAATATTAATAAGCTGCTCTGAATTTAAATCAGGAATAGTTCAAATAAACTGAAAGTATTCCTACATGATGTGTTTTAAACCATAAAAATGACATTGCATTTTGCCAAAGATTTTCATCTTTGGCAAAAATAAATTAATCTTTTTGTTTTGCAGTAAAATAATTTCAAGTTGAAAATATTTACTTGGAAGAAAAGGAAAGTTTGGGATTTTTTGTTGTTGCTGTTTTTACAAAAATCCACTAATATTCACACAAAATGAAAGTAACAGAAACATTTTTCTGTAATTTACACGTTGCATTAAGATGATCAGAGTGTCTAGGACTGTATAATTATTAACCCATAACTCTCTGCAATAAATGTGACATTTTAACAACTCTTCAAAATGAGAAAGACAAGAAAACATGCTATTTTAAATAAGACAGATGTGGTCACATGTGGAAAAAGATAAAATAAGTGGAGGGTTTTGTTGCATTTTACAGCATAAAATCCTTCAGTGTTCTGGTTGTTATGGTTTTAATGGTGATATAAAAAACTGCTTTCAGGCAAACTTTGTATTTAACAATTAACTACTAAGAAAACAGCTAATGTTTTTTATTTTTAAGTAAATCATTATTAAGGAATGGCCTAAACTACTTCCTCATGATTTAAAGTCTAGTAAAATAATTTAGTTTCCTGTATAACTACGGTGTTATATTCTATAAAATATTAAACCTTTCAATTTCAGTTTTTATGCAATTATTTTAAAAACATACTACAGGCTAAAACAACTTCAAATGTCCTCCAGTATAAAATGTTCAACAAAACAGAAACATATTAACATAGAAAAGATGTTAAAGCTGCAGTGTTTGATTTGAGACTGTAAACATGTTATTATATAAAACAAAGAGGATTACAGATGTTTCTATACCAACATGTTTGTGATGTAAAGGTGCTAAAAATGCCGTGATTCTTACGTGGGTGGGAAAGTGATCTCCATCTCATCCAGCCGATCCTTGAACACCGACAGCTCTTTGTCAAACTGTAAAAGCTGAGAAAGCAAAAAATAAATCAGAAATAAAGAGAGAAACATGAATAAGCAGGTAATGAATGATAACTAATTAAGTTCATATAAACTAATCGAGTTTATATGAAACAGGGTCAGATGTTTTTTCTGGCTCACAGTCAGAAACTCCAATTTCCACCCAAATACAAAATTTCACTCTGATTTAAAGACAGATATTCGCTTTCGATACGTAACCTGAAAGGAAACTCAAGGACAGAGTTCATGACCACTGAGTATGCAAGAAATCTTTGTGTCATTTTGAACGCAGACGTAGATTTTAACAACCGCATAAACATGATAATTAAATCAGTTTAGTATTATAAAAAACACCTTCCACAATAAATATTTTCCAGGAAAATGAATCACATGACACCAGTTCTGAAATCAGTGAGTCCTTGTCTGACACAGGAGAGATTATAAATGCTGCTGTTTGTTAATAAAGTACTGAGTGGTCAAGTATGAACGAGAGACCTGCTAACTCAGAGCTCCAAGAACCAAAACCAAACAACGGGAGGCAGAATTTCATTTCTGCTCCTTAACTCAGAAACAAACTGTCTGAAAACCTGAACTGTGCAGAAACCTTTGGTTCTTGAAAACATTGTTGTTTGGTGGAGGCTTCGGTCAAAGAACCTGACTAATTCCACCATTTCATCAGAAAAAAATTATTGAGTTTTCTTTTCTTTTTTTTTTTTGCTATTATAGGGTGCATTTACACCCTAAAATTAAACTGTTTAGTCCACTTTAATTGAACTCTAGTTTGTTTGTCCAGAAAGTCTGGTTAGTTTGAGGAAATGTGACTGTATATTCAAACTCTGATGTGTGTGAAGCAAACTCTGGTCTACCTACAAACCCAGGCTTCAGTTCTGGTGTGGTTGGAATGCATATGTCAACGCCGAGAGGACTGGAGACCACTCCAAAAGCAGGAAGTGGACTATGGTGGACTACAAAAACAAACACAAGAGCCTAGCACCAGCGGGAGAAATGGTTCATCACCTTTTGCCAAAGACAAAAGAGAAATCCTATGACCACCAGAGTCTGATGCAGCTCCATTTATTTCATGAAGAAAGTTTCGCTCAATGGCTTCTTCAGAGGGTTTTGTATTGTTTCCATCAGTGGTTCTTGGTGCAGCGCCACCACAGGCAAGGAAGGGAACAGTTTTTTTCAAAGGGTTTTGTTTGACACAGTCAGTGTGAAAGCAAAAATGTAGCAATGCTGCAATTTTGGTCCCCAACCAAGCCAAGTCTATTAGACTATCAGGTGTAAAAAAACAAAAACCTTAATGTCTTTACTCTGTTTCTGTGAAGTGCTTTGGATTGCTGTGTTAATAAATGGTACTATAGTAATAAATTTGCCTTTTCTCTAAACACCGTAGGAAGACAAACGGATAAATGAAAAGATGGATGGTTGGATCCTGAGTTGATTTGGATGGATGGACAGGGAATAAAGTTGGGAATCAGTTATTTTTCCAATCTCTACCTAAAATTCTACCAAGAATATCAGAACCAACTTCCTTCAGAAACAGTGCCAGACTTTATCAAACTCAAAGACAGTTGAGTTTATTTGAATTCACACAGCATTATCCGATTCAGCTCAGAAGTCAATACCCATTCATCACCCGGCCTTATAGTCTCAGGAAGGAGAGGATGAGAAAGAGCCAAACTGGATCATCTCATCTTTGTGCCCATTCAGTTACTCCTACATACCTGAAAGAGGTGAAGGTATTGATGCCAGTTGACCAACTATGTGTGTGTGTGTGTGTGTGTGTGTCACCAGTTCTCTCCAACTGGGGTGTGTCTCTCTATAACACCACAGCATCCACACACTCTTCATCAATCATGTCTCCTCACCCAGCTGTACTCACTCACTAGAGTGTACACACACACTTCCCCCAGTTTCCCACCTTTCACAAAACCCATAAATCATTAGTGAAAAGTGCAATTAGCAGCTCCTTGTACACATTAATTATCTGGGAGATGAACAGGTAGTCAGGGCACCTGCATGACTGCCTCCCTGTGAGACTGACAGCCGCGTTTCCCAGCAACCCCTTGCGGACCTCGCTCCAGCCCTGCCCCCTTTCCCGTTTGGACAGAAAGACATGCAGATGAAGGGCAGCCATGTTGGTTTGCTGGTAATTTACGCTACCGAAAATGATTCCGACATCGGGAAACAATTATGGCCTGACGAGGACATCCTCCGCCGTGAGTCTGACAGCAGTTGTATAGCCGGCCTGACGTTAACGACATCATGTTGCTGCATTAAACCTGACAATATGTTGATGGGTACCTAATGAAACATCAACGGAGACGACGCGGCGCACATGGCCGATATTTGGAAGGACGTCCGGGAATTATTACACCGGCGGAAGGTAAGGGCTGTCTCCGATCTGCAGTGACATATTCACGTCTTTGCATTGTTTGCACACACTCATAAACGACTCCCGTGCAAGCCTTCGCCCGTGCTCATGGGTGTGATTACGTGGCAGTGGTGTAGAACAGCAGCCATTACTTGCAGCCGCGGCGGCCTCCCAGACAGAGTCTCAGCGGTTCAGGAGGGCAGATGTGCCGCATTCATCAAACTCACACCGTCGTGGGGGGGGAGGGTGGTCAGGGGTCACGGAAGAGACTCACACACTGTGGATGAGGGATGGCAGAGCAGAGGATGCAACCCCACGCTCTGCTGTACTCCCTAAATCACCATGTTGGAGGATGTGTTTGAAAAGCTTAACCAGAATTATTTTTACTTTATTGGAATTTCAGCCAATCTAGTACCAATGCTGAGTTGCAAATGTTGGTTCTCAATCTCACAAAAATAATTTAAAACCTTCAAGGTGAGTGAAAATGACCCTAGAATATCTGTTAGTGACGCATTGAAGTGAACATCTTTACACAAGTTGGGTAAATTAATCTCGTTATGACTGAAAGTTACTGTTTACATGGACGCAATATCTGGAGAAAGGTTTTAGTGGTGGCAGCATCACGTTGTGGGGTTGTTTCACTACGGGCAGTAGAGGAAAATAACCCAAACTGAGCAAAGAGACCCAACTGGATGTTTCAACAGCTAAAATGATGCCAAACAAGAGTTAAAAACTGGTTTTGGGATTGATGAGGCAGGATAAACTAGTCATCTAGAATAGGTTTCCAAAGCCTCTGTCATGTCTTTGTCGAACTGTGGGACCTGAAAGCAGGCTGAATGTGAAGAGAATCATAATAAACTGAATTTTAATAAATAAACCGACAATAAAAAGAATTACAACATCTAAAAAAATGACAGATATGAGAATCTGACAATGACTGAAAAACTTGGGGACTGTCTAAACATGGTGATTACTAGTGCAAGGAACAGGTGTGAGTAGTTTACTGTGTGAATGTGTGTGAGGAGAATGAATCAACAATACTTAATGACAGACCAAAGCAGATCTTTTCTCCCCTCCACCAGGTTTCCAAACTGCTGGAAATTATTTTGATATTTATTTAAAGTTCATTTAATGAGATGGATCCAAACAGCCAGAACAGAATGAATAACTCAACACCTTCCCTCGCCAGCATGTTGCTACACATTGCCAGTAAGCTGGCTGAAAGAGAGCTACTTTAATTTAGCTACTTTTGGAAAAAAACAAACGTTAACAATTTGTAACTGCAACAATGTACCATATTCAGCTTCAACAAGTTAAGCTAAAAACTACATCTAAATTTTTTACCAATTCTTATTTTTGATCTGTAGTCAAATACAATTCCAGATGTTCATTTCAATTTAGCAGAAATTAAAATAATTGTTGTGTTTCTGCTTTAAATAAAAGTGATTCAATCAATTTCTTTGGCTTTACAGTTTTTTTGAAAACATCATGAAAACTTGGTATTTTAATTCAAGGTCATCACATCCTGGCCTGGAACTAGTTTATATATGTGTTTACTGCTGACTCTGTTTTTATAGGACACACCAGCTCATGCTATAATGTATGGTGGAGTCAAAATGACACAGGATGAGCAACATATGGCTGTGTGTACGCACATCGTGAGCATGCTCCTTAAGTGAATCTTGAGTTATTCATCCAGATGAACGGAAAACCCTGCGGCCGGAAATTTCACACTACATTTCATCCCAGGTCGATTAGGCATTATGAGCCGCTGCTCTACTGGGTCGGCAGCTTAAAATAAAAAAAAATAAAAAATTAACACAGCTTATACAGGTTCAAGGCTTGTGACATTATAAAGCCAGCTGTAGTTTGTCAACCAGAAATGACCTTGGGAGTTGTGGAGAAGGGTCGGCGCGAGATAATGTCGCTCCGGCAATAACCCGAGGGGAGAAAAAGATGAGGACGTGTCAGGGCAAAAACTACCCTGTCAGGGGCTCAAATTTCTGACTGCACACGGATGATCCGCTCCCTCCTAAATCAGATCGATGCCGATAGTTAAGGAGACGGGCAAAAAAAATATAAAAAATGGGGCAATGCAGTGTCTCTGAGCATGTCCACCACCTGTAATTGTGCTTTGATTTACGCATTGTCAAATATTCCCTGTGACAACACCTGCTGCCACTGAAGACCATCAATAACTGCTGGGGTGAAAGGTCATTTAATTTGATTTTTACCCATCTCTCTTGGCTTTCATTGAGGTGGCCATATTTTTCCCACTTCTTTTTATAGTATCTTCATTATTTTGTGTGGAAAAGCGATAAAAAAGTGTCACTGGTGTGGGCGCGAGGCGGGAGAGTGGAGTGAGAACAGCAGGAGCCACTCCCAGAAAAACTGCAGCAGGAATCATTTCATCAGCACGAAAATGTCATTTAGATTTAGTCAAACTTGAATTTTCTTTACTCTCAGTTTTAGTTAATTAAATCTGCGATATTTATATGTATTGTAGTCGTCTAAGATATCTGGAGAAATACCTTTTAAGGGGCTATTTTGCAATGCACAGAAACACAACAACATTTATAACTTTATTTATTTTTTCTATTCTGAAAAAGATTTAAAAACACATATACTATATTTATTTGTAAACAGATTTTGTACTGAGAGCTGTAGTCTCAAATTAAAACAGTTTATATGCATCATAGCTATAAGGATAAGCTTGAAAAAATGCTATGAAAATAAATTTTTTGTGCAGTTAATATGCTGTTCAGTATTTTTGCTGAAATGTTTAAGCCTGTTGGACAAAAACAACGCTCAATACGTCCAGTGATTTAAACTCAACAAATTGGTAATTCATTCTCTAAATTAGCATTCCTCAAGAAAAATAAACTTTATAAAAATTGGTTAAAAATTAGGTTGTCCATCACGCTACAGGTTGTCTCCTGGATAGCGTCTCTTTTGAATATTTCGGCTTCAAATTTATAATATTTGTCAGCGAGTTTGTTTTCATTTGTTACATATTCTATTTAAATGCCCATTGATACTTTGTAGATGTGTTTATATTTTTTCTGTATGATTGTATTTCATAAATGTATGATCAACTGAAAGGATTGCATTAAACTTATTCCAAAACAAAAAGTGATATTGGTCATCTCTCCCCTTCATCCTTTACTAACTTTTTAGTTTTAATCATTTGCACCTGAATTATGCTGCTTGATGTTTTATTCCAACTAAATGTCAATTTGTAACACAAATGAATGTTTGTCTTACCTCAAAAACCAATGATTTGAAGTCATTTTCAAAGTTCTATGAAAAACTGAAACTGTCAGTTTCATTTGCTTCATTGAAAGCTTTCAGATATAATTAAAAAATCCTTCTGTTTTAAATCTTAAATTGTCACTGCAATAATAATGCCTGCTCTTTATTTGTCAGACTCTTTGCACTTCATATATTTTATTGTCTGTTTTGTTATTGATGCCATTTTTGGCCAGGTCACTCTTAAACTCAGCGGGTTAGAACTGAAAATGTTTATGACAATATATTTTCATAATTTATAGAAAAATAATCAACTACAATAAAAAATACGTTTAAGTAAATAGTTTTGTTTACAGATACAACTTAGAAGGAAAAAGTGACCAAATAAAGTGAAGTGTAGGTAGAAACTGGAGGCATGAAGTGACAAACTGACCCAGAACCAAAACTAATATGTTCATCTCACTTTTTATTCACTGAAATCTCAAGCATCATTAATATGAATGAGTCTTTATTTAGTTTTAGCCTGGAAAAAAAGCTAATTGATGAAATCTCTGGTGAAAATTTTACTGCTGGTAAAATAAATCTGCAAACTATTTAACGTCTTTTGGTGATTTAGTGAAGCGATTCCTGATACAATGGACTGAAAATGTAAAATGACATATTCCAAATTTAATTTCTGCCAGGAGATTTACGTAAAGTTGAAGAGCCATCTATTTTGACAAAGCGACAGAAACATTTTCCAGCCAAACTAAATGACAGAACTACTGCAGGATCACTTTAAATCCCTTAATGTTGGATTTTATTTAGCATCGATTCTGAAGTGCCACTTAGAGCAGCGACGGGCGAACTCTGGGCAGGAGGAGCGTTTCCTCCTCTTGTTTAAAACATCTCCTGGTTTGTGAGTAATGCCGAGGGCCGACGCCAACAGCATGACGAGCAGAGGCACGCCGGACAGGAAGGTTCATCACAACACAAACACATCCTGGTCCCCCATCTGCCAACACCACACTGATAAAGTTACAATAAAGAGATAGTGAAACAAAATCAATGCGGATGGGGGAGAGAGACTGAGCCGCGGGTGTGTGCTGCAGGGAGGAAACTGATTTGCAGGAGTGCAGATGTGTGCGCGGACACACACAAGCGCGCAAGCTAACGCCGCGCTCCTCCCATCCCTCCGCCGGAGCAAGGCCCCATGGTGCCCCTTGACGCTGCGAGCGCCTGGAAAATTTAATCTTCCCAAATACTCATCAGGGCTCTCCATCGTCCTGCCGTGACAGCGCCGGGGATAATTAATTATACAATTTCGATGGGAATATCGACTAAACAAACCTATTAATCATAGCAAAAGTCAATAGGCATGGACACATTCAATCATGTCCCGGCCAATGATTACTCCTCTCAAAATACAATAATTATTTTCAAGAGCTGCCTCGAATTAAATTTCTGTCAAGCTGGTACAAGTCTTGCAGTTGATGAAGGATGCAATGGATTTTTTTCCTCTACCCCACCCCGGTGGAGGAGCGGGAGGCGGGACATTTATCCTTTTGGAAAGGTAGTTTGTTTTATAAGGATCATAACACGGTGTGTTTAACTAGACCATGACCATCAGATTATCTCTGATGCTCCCATTATGTCATCCATCTTGTCTTGCTTGCCTAGGAGATGGAGAGGGAGGAAGGGAGGAGGAGGAGGTGAAGTTGAAGGCAGAGGGGGGGACATCAGCCTCCTGCAGAAACTGTTTCACAGACCGGCTCATATTCTGCAGTACTTCCACTTCAATGAATACCAGGGTTTACAAGTACTACCATCTAGTCAGACATTTTAAAGCAGAAGTATTGAAGCTATTCAGCTTTGTGCATCCTGAAAACAAACAAAAGATGTGAAAAAATAAACATTTTCAGCATCTAATGGATGATTGGCTAAGGATGCAACTGCAGTTTATATAGCATTTTTACTCAAAGGTTCAAATTTCCAAGTTTAAAGCTAGAAAAATTACAATCCAGGTATCTAGGAATCATTTTAATGTTAGAAAGGTGAAGGCTTTTACACAAAATCCAACATGGCCGCCATGATCTATTTGAGACTCATAAAAATACCAATAAAAATTGTGTAATTGCACTTTTGGTGATTTACATGGCTCAGAACTAATGATGCACAACCTCCTTTAGTGAAAATGTTACTACAGCATAATAAAGAAACAAGTACCCTCTTATTAGTAGTCAATGTCAATAATAACATGTCAATTAGCTGGAAACTACAACAGTCCTAAACTTGATTTCTAAATTAACACACACACACACACACTCACACAAAGAAAACATCAATAACTTCACTGTTGACCATTTTAGTTCCCACAGGGAATTGTCTGAATTTTCTGCACTGCCCTCAGCATCAAACTAATACCATCTATTTGCTTGAGCTCATCTTTTTGACTGTCACCAGGAGGCATCCTGAATAGATGCCCGAACCTCTTTAGCTTACTGCCTCTCAGTGTGGAGAAGCAGAGGCTCTACTGTGAGCTCCTTAAACAATGAGTCCTCACTTTACCTGCAAGATTGATTTTGGCCAACCAATGCAGGACGTTTGTTTACCTGATTGTACCAGGAAATTCATTCTTTCAATCATGATCCAAATCTTATGGCCAAAGCTCACTGGTAAATTTTAAGCTTTCCTTAGGTTCAGTACTCAGACTTGAACTTTCAGAAACACAAAGACAATTACAAAGTCGGCCTTCTGTCACCTGACGAATGTTTACAGGATTAAATGACTAATGTTCCAACGAAATCTACAGAAACTCATACATACTTTTGTTTCTACATTAAAGATCTGCTGTTGTTGTATTAACCTTTAAATTTACTCAGGTCTTCTGGTCTGAGGCAAACTAAAAGCCCTCCTTTTTAGAGTTGTCTTTAATTCATAGTAACTGGAACATTGATAAATATATTTGATGTACATTTGCTTGATAATTTTGATGATGGCATTTGACAAAATGTAATGTTTATTGCTTGTTTAATCATTACTTTACATGATGTTTTATAATGTAAAGCAATTTGAACTGCTTTGTTGCTGAAATGTGCTGTACAAACTTGACCTGACCTTATTCCAGGGAAAACTCACATCAAAATCCATTCTAATCAGAGAGGAGCAAAAAATAAAAAAAAGAAAGAAAAACTGCATCTGGGTTTTACAAAAGAGGTGAAAAGTGATAAAACAGAAAGGTCTTAGTTACCAGAAGGAAAACAAATGCTGGGCCATCCGCTGCCTGCTTATAATCCAGCCAGGACTTTCTGTTTTCATCCATAAAACTATGATTAAGGTTGAAGAAATTCATCCTAATAATGTAAAGTGTATATTTTTGAAATAACTCATTTAACATATTTATGTGTTGGATAATAAAAAGCATTCCTGCTATGTTCTTTTCTAATCACTTTGTTTCTCCACGATTGTCCTTAGATTTGTTTATGTAGTTTATATCTGGTGATTTTTAGCTATTTTACCTTTAGAGGTTCATAAATGACTGCTGATTTATTGCCCAGGGGCTTATATTAACTTTTTATATTATGAGTCAAACAGCATTAATAAGCTCTGGCTTCATGCTTCATTCTGTTGATGTGAAGATGTGTGTGCGTGTGTGCGTGTGTGTGTGTAACTCCTGGGGAATTTAACAAGCTGCGACTTTGAACTACTTAATGTAATATACAGCCATATAAAAGCAGAGGAATGTAAAAGGTGCTTTCAGCTGCACATACTTAACACTCAGCCTGTGTTCACACAAAGTTACTCCAAAGACATGCGGGTTCAAACACCGTCCATGAAGGTGAACTGTAAGAACGGATCCTAAATCTATCCTCCAGAGCTGGGAAATCCAGTTCTAGGGCGGCTCCGATTAGTGCTGGTGGCACCCTGGATCTGGATTTGCCAACAAAGATCTGGTCTTAAGGTTATTAAAACAATAACACCAAAATAATAAGACATGGATTGCTTGTTACTGTATGCAGGGCGTTTGTTGGTGACACATTCATTCAGCATGCGCTTATTTTAGCCTCACTGAAACCTATTCAAACCACTGTGCTGTGCCTCTTTCATCTTCTATTTCACAGATAATCAGTTTAAATCCTTATAAACAGCAGCTGCCGTTATCATAGTGAAAAAGGGAGAGTCTATGAAGCTGTTAGGGTAAATTTAAACTGCTGCAAGTTCCTAGAAGATGAGAGGGAAGCTGAGCATATGGAGGGTCAGGACTTACCGAGGTCCCGTTGTTTGCCTGGAAAACTTTCGGGTCGATGTAATTGAAACTCTTCTTTTCAACTTCAAGAATAACCTAAATGAAAGCGAAGAGATGAAATGTGCTCTGATTAATGGCGGTAATAATGAGGAGAGGACTCAGTAATTAGAGACTTAATTAACATCAGGGAGCAACGGAGGCAGGCAGGACTGTGTTATCCACTGCAGAGGTGAGGCAGGACCTCACCTTTACTAAAGCGGGACAGGTAGAACAAATGTAGGACTACAGAACGGTCCAATAAAACAGTTTTTACACCTAATTACAGATGCATCATCAACATTTCACAGGCGAGGGAACTAACCTTTCGGTCGTTATTAGTCTCTCTGAATATTAGCTTGTCCACATCATTGTTGGTGTTTGTGATGGCCTCCAGGGTGCCGGTAGAACAGAGATGCTGGAAGAGACAAAGACAGAGAGAGTGAGCGATCATGAAAACATGAAAAACAAAAACACACACAGAGAGTTCTGGTTGGAAGCTTTGGGCCCAGAAGTTAAGATTTATTGCAGATTTTCTCCATTCATTTGGTGTTGAGTTGCTTAGCAAGTTCCACGTCAACCACACGCTTCCTAGTTTCAACTGGTTAATTTATTATTTTTTTCCTTCTCATTCTAATCAACAAATTCTCAAACAAGTTTAGGTCTTTGGAAAAGCCAGAAGCTAAATATTTGAATTTTTAAGAACAATTTTGATTCTTCTAGCAAATACACAATAAATTATAAATCTAATTACAGCAGTTTAAAATCATTAATGTTATGTTTCATCATCACTCCATCCTAGAATCCAGAGTTTGAATTAATTATACTTTAATTATACTAAGTGCTGATCACAAGTGTATATAAAGATAGAAGCATAATAAAATGCACACACTGAGCAAGTTTTACTGTTAACCAGATGCTAATTTATCCTCAACACTGTGTTGCGTTCAAATGGCTGCTTTAAAGAACCGTCCCACAAACTCCCACCTCACTGTCCTCCTCTTTATCTGGTCTATGTACTGAGCCCCTGGACTGTGTGCAGGGTTAAATTCGGCTTTGTCAACTCTCTTAACAATTAGTTAAACATTCGACCATCTGTGTTTGAAGAAAGCTGAATAAGGAAATCCCTTAGCCAGAGGTTCCCATAGCACACAGCAGAGGCTGAGGGGAACCTGATTGAAATTCAAAGCACAGATTAGATAATCGGGTCAAGCCAATATAGCCGGCAGAAAAAGGCTCTTTAGGCTGAAATGTCACAAATCAGACCTGCTCCGGCCGCGAAGAAATGGCACACCAGATTAGAACAAACACCGCGCCCTGAGAGAAAGTGGAACAACTCCTTGAAGACGATCCCCCACCCCTTCACCGCTCCAACGCTTCCTTCGTACCCCCCACTCCCGAAAGGAAATTTCTAAAGCCCCAACAAATCGCTCCATCTTTCACTCATTTAGGCCATCCAAATGCTGGGTCAATATGGTCCCCTGGCAGCCAAATGCTAATGCGCTTAAGTGTGCTTAAGCAGCTTTGTGCAATGAATAGGCCAAAGAAGGAGCTAGTGAGAAGGGCAAGAGATGCTTTCCCTGTCAAAAAGTCATTGTAGCCACATTTAGCAAAGACAATCACAGAAAGTCCTTTTTGTTGTCACTGATGGCTTTACCAAACACATTTTAGTCAATAGAAATCATAAAAAAATAATCTTTTGCAAAATTCTGGAGAAAAAAATCACTTTTGTCTTGCTTTCTTAATTACACCTTGTTAATTTGACAAGAATCCTTCCAAATGAGAATCCTTTCCCCTTCAGAAATCCCCAGAAATCTTTAAGTTCCCATCAAATCCACAGTTTCCACAGGCAAAAAAGAGCTTTGAAATCCCAATGAACGCATACATCCATCACCTTACAAAAGCCTTCAGGTCCATTGAACTTTTTCACATTTTGTCAGCTTACAACCACACACTTAATTGTTTTTTACTGGGATTTTATGTGACGTACCAACAGAAGGTTGCGAAAGAAAAATTGTGCATGGTTATTAACATTTTTCTAAATACTGAAAAGCATGGAAAGGTTCCTAGATGTGTGTCAGAGTCAGATCCGATATCGGTGACAATGTGGCCGATCCATCGGGGCAGATCTATTCAGTCTAAATCTATGTTATGCGCAAGATCATGCTTTATTACTTATTTTACATTTAGAATTCCTAATTGCACTTTCTTAAGTATTCAAAAGAAGGTTTGTTGCAGTTTATTTTTATATGTTTGGCCAAGTTAGTCAACCTGATGTCTTGGTTAGTTTTAGTTTATTTATTATTTTAGATTGTCTGTTATACTCCTAATTGCACTGACTGAACTAATTAAAGTTGTATTGTTTTTACATGTTTGTCCAAATTTGTGAAGCTATTGGTGTATTTAAGTATGCATAAGTGTCTGTGGTTTTTTTTTTTTAAAAGCATTTTAAGTCAATTCAGCATTGTTTTTCTGTATCAGAGCAGAATCAGCTGATACTAAACTTCAGATATTTGTATCAGAAGTGAAACATGTGGATTGGTGCATCCCTAATATGCGTTCATATCCCCAAATAAAAATACCCTGCAACCAATTGCCTTCAGTAGTCACCTGATAATTAACTAGAGGCCATCTGTGTGTAACTTATTTGGTATGAATCCAGTTCACTACTTTTAGGCATGTACTCCACTAATCAGACGTTTATGGACATTTTTGTTCACAAACACTTTCCATCAATGCTAACTCAGTTTGAGCTACATTGAAAGACGAATGAACAAAAAACTGCACATTGTTGACCAGTGTTTCATATTTTTATTTAAGAAAATAAAGAAAATACATGCTTCCTCCTCACAGTTGTGCAATACTATTTTAACTCTAGTAAAATACACTGAGGTTGTGTGGTTGAACTCTTACTAATTTTGATAAGGTTTAAGAGGTATGCATACTTTTGCAGGCTACTGTAAACTCACAGATCATGCACATAATTTGCAGAGTAAAAACAGTAATAATGGATGTCCCAGTAATAAGATAGGTCCATATATTTTGTATTTATGTGAGCCTCGAGCGTGTGCCAGGAGAGTTCGGCCAGGACAGTTCAACAATTAGCTAATGCTTCCTTTTCTTGTAGGAAAATGTCTTTTCCAAGAATGATTACTCTTTGGAATCCTGGCTGAATTCAATTATTTCAGCTTCAGGGTAATGTATGATTCCAGCTGGGTTGTGGGAATAACAACACAGATGCAGGAGAAGGAGGATCTTACATGCACAAGAGCCTAATGAGGAAAATATTTTAACAAATTAAAGTTTGGTGGATCAATACTGATGCAGGCTCTCCTTAAGCTACCCGGCTTTGCACATTTGCATAGTCCTGCAAGCTCACATTAAAACGATTGATCCATCCATATGTTCAACGATGGAACAATCAGTGAATCAGTGAAGCAGCAGGCGGGTGATTGCACACAATTGATCACTGCTAACCTACGGTCTCCCAAATGGCTCATTCAAGCAAGGGATAAACCTCCAGGAACGTCGACTCATCCCCGGTGTTCCTGTCATAAGATCTGGCCAGCAAACTCCAACCATGGAGATGGGGAAAATGAGAACCCCATGCTGTCACTTAAAGCCATACCAGAACACTGATGTGTCCTTGGTACCGCCAGCTGCATGGCCGGTCCAGGTGCTCCTGCAGAGTCTCTGAACAGTCAGCTCCCTTCAAAGCTGCTGCTCCTTAAACATATTACATGTAGACGCTGATCAGCCTAAATGACATTACGACCAATAACATAATTTGTGTGGTTGCAATTGACTCCTTGTTTGATGCCTGCTTATTAGCTTGCAGGAGGGACAAGAAGGCAGGCAATGGGAAAATATTAACAAGCAGTGGGGGTGGAGGCGGCTGGGTGACTCAGCATTATGGGTCAGAGGTCAGAACTGAGTGTTTGTAGAGGGCCACAGATTGGAGGTGCTGTTGAGGACAGCACTGGCTTTGTCCATCGATGGAGGATAATCTCCTGACTGTGGAAGGAGGAAGCTCTCTATTCCAAGAAGACAAGCTAAAAGCAATCTGTCTCACTTCAAAGACCAAGGTCCAGTCCCCCAGCACTCAAACAAGCCTTATGTGGATGGCGATGGCACTGCTGGCCAATGGACGCCACCCACTGTGTCCAGCTGAAACGTTTAGGAAATCCTAATATTATGCCATAAAAGGACCCACAAAAGGATCAGAAGTCACCAGTTAGAAGAAGAAAAACTCATTAGACTTAAGAGAAAGATGGCAAATTGCCTACACCACAACCAAACGTTAGCGATCCAATCATTTAAAACTTCAACAGAGTCCATGCCTCCGACAAGCAATCGTTTCTCAATAGCCAAGGGTCCAGTGTAGAAGAAGAGTACCAAACTACAGGTGTGCCCTTAATATCAGTTAGCATGAAAAAGTATAAGACGAGGAGTGTGTATGCAGCAAGAGAGAGGGGTGGAGAATGAGCTAACTATTCATTCTTCATTACCAGAGAATTTGGACAGGGGCGACTCTGTGTCAGCAGGGGCAGTGGCATTGTCAGAATGTACCATTATTTGTCTGCTGACATGCAAAGCAGTGCTGCCAGAAGATTTAAGGTTTGGCGGCTTCATCCGCACTCGCTACCGTTCTTCATCATCAACATGAATAGGGTGAAAGAGTGCAGCTTGAGTAGGTAACAACAAATTTGGTCTCCTGCTTTCCTACAAGCTATTACAGAGGATGGCCAGTAAATCAGCTGTGACCCTTCCCACCTCATCTGGCTGGACTCCGGCCAGAGTTATCCTCTCCTCTCTGCTTGTGGCGAGCTAATTTAATGCCTCCAAGCACAGTGGATTCATTATTGACACATACGGAGCTCGGAGAGGATTCAGCATGGAGGAGAGGTGAGAGTGGACACATTATCAACCGCAAAGTTAGTCTCTGTGTGACCTGCTGGTCAGCAGCTGACCCCAGTAAACCCTCAGTTATGCTAGCCCCTTCCCATGAACTCACTCGACGATGTGAGAACTGATGCTAAGAGCTCATGGCGGTGTCCGCATCGTAGGAGGTCTTCCACCTCGCCACGCCTTCGCCAAAACCAAGATCGGAGAGGTAAGAGGGTGTGCACGGCAGCGATAATGTGTCCTATTTATCTTGTGCATTATAACATCTGGGAAACTTCTCTAAAAACAAAAGGCGAGCACTGAGGGCTGCCATTCTGCCTTTACCTTCAGAAATCCACCAAAAGCATTTGTCCCTTCGAAATGGATAATGGACAGGCCACAAATCATTCAGGACAACAGGACCAAGGGTTTCTATGTGTGTGTGAGGGAACCTGAATATGTGTGTGTGTGTGTGTGTGTGTGTATGTCCCTGGCATTTAACTCCTCTGCTGGCCCATTCTGCAGAGCCCTGCAGGACAAATTGCCCTGCATGGTTGTCTTTGAGAAGCAGTGCAGCGCGCAGAGAAAGGGACAGGCCTGAAACACAGAGAACAGGCCTATAAAAATTCATCACTTTGACCCCCCTGACCTTCTTTTATTCAGGGGGCTACACACGCACAAGCACACACCACCCATCTGAGCTCTTAAGACAGAACTATTTGGAAGTTTTCTCCAATGATTCTCAGTATAGTTTCCAACAAACAAAACCGCAGCAACTTAAACAAGACATCCTGAAGAAGAGAAATTCCCCAAAGCTCCTGATCTCTGCTTCCAGTTCTCCAGCATATGCTCCCAACAAGCAGCAGACACAAAGGCCAAGGAAAAGCTTTCTCTGAAAGAAAAAGGCCACCAGATGCTTCTTTGTGGCTGTTCTTCTGTGTAAAACCAGTGGCAGTAAAAAGAGGGTTGGCTCTCCTGAGGCATATTAGTCCCAAGCAAGAAGAGGACATTGTCTCAGGCAAGGTTCCTGACACATTACTGCCACCTGTACAAAGAAAACCTAATGAGAGATTTAATCTGAGAAACCTCCCGTGCCACTTTAAGTCAGCACTTTGAAAACCAACCGCGGCAGATGTCTGCTAGACTGTTTAACGCACAGGCTTTTCCTAAACTCTCAATGAGGCGGGGCGGGTTTATATTGTCCAGCAGCCATATGTTTAAATGTTCGCTGCATTTGTTTCCAAATGGGTAAATCTTGTTTTCTTTTTAACACCTCAGGTATACAGGTGAGCTTTTATACAGTAACTGAGAAAACAAATACACAGACAAAACTGTACCCAATCTAGAGCTAAAAAACCTAAAGTAGGAAATATAAATAATTTATCAGCTTTCTGCTTTTAGGTACTGAAAACTGAATAGACCAGATTTCTTTCTTGAGAAAAAAAAATCTTTTAAAAAGACGTGTGGTTTTCTTATTGGCAGGAAAGAGAAAGGATGTACATTGGATTTGCAGGTTCACTTATTCTGAATTTTTTGTAAAATATATTTGAAATATTTTAAAGAGAATGCAGCGTGGGAAGATGAAATACCTACTTGACACACTATTGGCTGGTACTTGCAAACCAGCCGGAGCACCAATCATTTTCCTTGGTGCTGACTGGGTGAACCAGCAGGAGTGGAGCTAAGAAAAACCTTAGATGTTAGCTTCTGGTAGTGCTAAGTCAATTCCCACAGTGAGTATTAATACATATGAAAGTATTTTTGGTGTTTCAACAACTAAACTAAGCAGTTATAGGTGTTTTTATAGGGGATCTTAAGTAATCATAGATTTCAGGTATTTGCGGACGGGGGTTCACTGTACTGAGTGCACAGATGATTTTGCTACAAAAATCCTCTGTGAAAGAAACTTGGGTGAACCCAATGGAAATAAAGACAGACGGGGAGGACAGATTTTGGCTCTGGTAATTAAGAGGTCAAATACTGCAAAAAGTCCAACTTTTTTATTGTTCAAAAAAATCCACTAACCTGAAGAATTCCCACTACAAAAGCATTCAACTCATAAACTTTATTTTATGAGTTGAATAAAACCAGAAGCTCAGAACTAATACCCCTAGTAAAGCACCTGCAGCACTTTTTTTATTATTTGCATCATTATCCATAGGAAAAATAAAAATTGGAATCAAATTCTCAAACTTCAGAGGTACTGGGAGCTTTTAAATTGCTTTGTAAGGTTTTGGATTGCTAGGTCACCAAACTCCTTTATCCCCACTGAATAAAAACACACAAAAGCTTTCACTTTATGAAGCCCAACTGGAGCTGGAGACTGCTATCTCTATTTTCTGCCTGGATGATCATTGAGTTATGAACTAATTCACCAGCTTGATCGTCCAAATGTCACACTTTGCTTTTTGGCAACTTTCTGCTGCCTTTTTAAAACATATTTCTTAACTTTTGACATAAAAGTGAACTGAATTATCTGGAGGCTGCATAAATGATGATATACTTTTAAATATAGCCAAGAGCAGGGTCATTGATGGTAAAATAAACACATGCTAAGCACCTGAAAACACTGCACACTCATTTAATTTACTTTTTCAGCTGCACCTCTAAGTGGGAATCAATTAAAGGAAACATACAGCGAGGCAATCTGTTGCTGCTGAGTCAATTAGAGAACATCGAAGAGCCAATCTGTGATTAGCGATGGTCCAATAAGCATGGGAGTATGCTGAGTTCATTATACTGGCATTCAATACATTTATTTCTGTTTGCCTTGAAAAAGTCAAAGCTTTGTTGGCGCAGTACAAATAGCAAAGAGCAGGATTTGTTATGTTACAGGATTGTATTATTGTTACTAAAAGATTTTATTTTAATTATTTTTTCTTTATTGAGAATGCAAGGGAGAGATGACAGGCTTCATTTTCGGGGAGGGGAAGCTCAAAAACCCTCCTTTCACACAGAGAACATCGATTCACTCTGAGTTGCTGCCTTTAATTTGTTTACACCATTTCATCCAAATGATGTTTGTCCACCAGCGTGAGGGAGAGGGGTGTAATTCAGCCCAGGAGAGTGTTGGGGGATGCTAGGGAACCATCTAGTGGGTGGGCTTTGTGATACATTTTACCAATTTTTCATGCCCATCCCTCTTGATGTGACCCCACTCAGGGCCCTTTATGCCCCTGACAGCTCTGCGCAGGAAAACATGCTGCCGCTGTGATAGCATGAAATCGGGAACAAAGACCCCCGCGGAGAGGAGAAGGGGGCTGCCGGGGCGCGCTGTGCTCCCGACCCGCCTGGCTCTGGACACAAACAGATGTTGGGCCGGCCCCAGCTCTCACTGGCCACCCCCCCTCCCGCCACAGGAGGAGGCCCTTCTGGGAGAAATGAACCCATTCGGCATTGTTTAGGCCTCCTCTAAGACAAAACCAGCAGCAACTCCTTCTGAAAGGGCCCGGCGGTGTGGTCGGCGCAGATAAATCACACCATGAGACCCATGAATTCTCAATGCGGCCCTTAATAGGCCCTCTTAAATATGATGTGATATTTGCGCGCGAGTGTGAATGGGGCCTGGCGACTGTTAATGTCAGTGGGCAGAGGAGTTTAAAAGGCAGCGTTGCTAGCAGCGGCGTTACAATGAGCCATTCTGGAGGAACATCACTCTGCTGCTGACTGTCTGGACTCATGTTTAAATCTAACTTCCTTTAACAGAATCTGTAACTTTTCTTATCCGATCCTGAACTTAGAAATGATCTAAACCAACAGAAAACAAAAAAGTCACAGCAGAATAAAAATCCATTCATAAATAAGAACATTAAAGCTCTGAGACCCATGTTCAGCTTTTCTCAACAGTCCATGTCTGATCTTTTCCCAACAAAAAAAATCTGATCTGTGCTACTTCCATTTATGGAACTAAATTGCATTTGTAGTTAAATAGTTTTCAAATTGTCTGCAGTCTGAATAACCGTGTCACATTTCATCCGACTTTTATGTCATTGACGTGAGACGTGGGTCATATTTCTGCACCAGAAAAAGCCAGACATTGTAATTCTATTATAATTATTGTATAATTATGAACTTATGAAAGAAGTTTGTCTGTGAATCCCACCACTCTCGGCTCTGACTACACATTAAAACAGACTTCACTACAAAAGTTGCAATCAAAATGCAATTTATATTAATATTGCTTTCTTTTTATTAGTTTCCTTCATCTTGTTATGATTTTGTGGCAATATTGTTGTATCCAATTGCTAAATAGCTTTAAAATTGATCCATGAACGACTCCATCCGTTATTACTTTTGGAAACCGAGCACTGAAGTGTGACATCAACGTTCTTCTCCTGCGAATGCTGGTCGTTTTGGGATTGTGAACCATTCAAATAGAAGTCTGACTGTGACTGAAGTGAATTAGTGGTATGAACAATCAAACAAAAAAGACAAATAAATAAAAATTGAGCATCAAGATTTGTGACTCTGCATCATTTAGACGTCCTGATACGCTGCTTCTCAAAAGTAATTACAATCTTTAAACTTTTTCATATTTCGTCACATTGCAACTACAAATTTTAATGTAACCTAGTTGGATTTCAAATGATGGATCATCCTCTTATCAACTCTGACGAACTCCACAGCATAATACTACCAACACTGTGCTTCACCAGGAGGAAAACATCTTCAGGCTGATGTGTTAAGATGGTTTTCTACAGACCAGATTCTTACATTGCTTGCAACTGCTTCAAGATACAGGAGGTAAAGGAGTAAAAAAGGGGGTAAATATAAATGCTTGACACATTTTTGAGATTTTCATTTGTAAAGGAAATTTAATACCCTGATTATCTTCTTTCCAATTCAGAGTTGAATGTAATTTGTGTTGTTCTTTCAAGGTTGTGGTTGCAACAAAATGTAAAAACTTTCAACGGGCTTAAATGCTTGTGCAAGACAGTAGAAACTGGATACTTTGCTTGAACATTATCACAATGATTGGATGATTAAAATGCCAGAATTAATGATGCATGCAGTGAATGTTTGTGCACG
This sequence comes from Alfaro cultratus, assembly GCA_903066825.1. NCBI lineage: Eukaryota > Metazoa > Chordata > Actinopteri > Cyprinodontiformes > Poeciliidae > Alfaro > Alfaro cultratus. Next base: position 172,503 of record CAEFZX010031380.1, on the reverse strand, counting down.
AACCCCCCCAAGCCTCTAGGGACAACGTGTGTTATCCGAGCAGCCACTCCATCCTTCAAAATAGAACAATTACTGTGCTCTGCTCTACAAAGGCTGAGGACTGCATTAGTCAAAAATAGACTGACATCATACAAGTCGGACACTATGTACCAGGCACAAAGGCATCCCTATCCTTCACAGTTTATGGCACATTTCATCTGCAGTAAATAAGAGCGTCACTGTTAGCTGACGCTGGCCCTTCCCACTCACTTCAAAGATCGAGTCAAACTGAATATTAAAAAGCAAAAGAAACACAAATATGATGATTAATACAGAACCTGCTTTGTTGAGGAAAAAATGACTGAGAAGATAAAGAGAAACAAGATTACTTAAAATTTTATCAGATTTTTTTTTTCTGTGATTAGATTTGAGATATTGGTGTTGGAACAAAAACACATTTATTTAACTTTACAGACAGCAGAGCACAAAATCTGAATTAAATATGTATTATTTAAAATTATTATAAAAAGTTTGGAGCTCCAAACAAATTTTTAAGAACATTTTTGCAACACTGATAAACTGTTGTTTTCCACCATTGTTTTAAATGAATGGAAACTATGACATAATTAGCACATTTTTAGAAGCTACAAAAGCAAGATTTCATATACGTATATTATATGAATTTATACTTTTTGATCAAATGTATTGTAGCTAAACAATACATTAGTTACAATACTTCAATACTAATGTAGTAAACAATACATATTGTTTATGTATTGTAACTAACCAATACATTTGATCAAACAAAACAAGCAAATACATTTAAATTGACATTTATATATTTTTCCCCTTTTACATGAGGAACCAAATAAAATGTTTCTAACCGATAACAAAATGAACTTTTATTGACTAGTTATGTTTTCATAACTAGTCTTCACCGGAAAAAAGTTAAGATTTTCAAATTACATAAGACCCACAATCTACAACAGGCATTTTGTTTTCTGTTTGTTTTTGCATACAACTTTCTGGAGTTTTTTTCTAGATTTGTGTTGCATAGAAGCTGAATGCTGTTTCTCCTTGTTTGGTTCTGGTGCAGACCAGAACCAGAAGACCTGAGAGGTCTGAAAGGTTGCTACAACAACAGCAGATCTTTAATGTATTGTGGTGATAATTCAGTGATTGTTAAACTAACAGAAGTATATTAAAATCTGTTCTCTGAGCTACTGGTAATCCCTGTAGCTCAGGGAACTGGGCGATGAACTGGGCGATGTGCTCTATCTTCCTGGTTTTGGTCAGAACGCCAGCAGCAGCGTTCAGGATCAGCTGTAGCTATCTGGTTGACTTGTTAAGACACTTTTGCAATAATCAATGCAACTAAATATATGCATGGATGAGTTTCTCTAGATCTCGCAGGAAAATTAGTCCTGTAATCCTGGAAATGTTCTTCAGGTGACAGATGGCCGACTTTGTAACTGTCTTTATGTGACTTTGAATGTTCGGGTCTGAATCCATCGGTTGAACCAGATTTCAGTAGTTTGTAGTAGCTTTGTGCTGACTCTGGATCGTTCCTCTTTAGGCCCAAAGACAATAACTTCAGTTTTGTTTACTAGGACTAGTAAAAAGAAACCCAGCAGCCGTGAAGGACTTAGGAGTAACTCGGGTTACGTCCCTGACCGGGACCAACCCGTGAGGCCAACGTTGCCTCACCCCACTGGTGCCAGGCTCTGCGCTCATCCTTGGCTTGGTTTGTCACGGTGTTCCTAGCTGCCAGTCACAGTTGCCCCCCTCCCTTACAGGCACACAATGGCAATAGCATGACTGGCGCCGGGCTCAAACGGCCTGTTGTTAATGAGCAGCGCCAACAGAAGCCACTGCTTGTTCTTCATTTGCCAGCGTTTTAATTATATGGACAGCGCTTCCATCAAAGCTGCATCGCTCAAGTTACGCCCTCATTGCTGAACTCTTTCTTTCCTCTGTGTCTCCAGAGCTGTATTCATTAGCAGAGTAAGCAAACAGAGAGAAGAGAGAAAGAGAGAGAACAGGGGCTGTTGTCTAGAGAGAATAGTCTCCTTCTATATCCAGATGGGTTATCAGTGGGATAATAGGCCCTCATTGTGATAGATTGGACTCCTCTTGCCAGATAAAATGTCTATTGTATTGTGAGGAAATATCACCACAGGCATCACCTGGGAGGCTAATAAATAGGCATGGATAAAGGCTAATAATTCTGCTTCGACTTGCAGAGCCGCAAACAGATGAGGTGTAATGCTCCAGCACAATTAAGACGATGTTAGGAGGGTTGTGTTTCACAGCAAACTATATTGATTTAGTAGGTCAGGCATTAAACGCTAAGGATTTGTCAATACAGTTTGGCCGAGCAATGAAATACTCAAATACAGCCCTGCTAGGCATTCTCCAGTAAGTGTTTATACATAAAACTGTCCCATTTATTGAAATGTGCTTCCCTTTTTAGCTAAATCACAATGAACTTGTCATATTTATTCCTTTATATACATCTGTGTGAGTGTATCTTGGAGCAGCCATGGAGAGTCCCTGGTGTCAGGGGTTCCAGAGTACAGAGACCCAATCAGTGCTGGCCCGATGGTTAATGGATGGATGGCCCCCAAAATTAATTAGCCTGACTAATGTAGTGTACACTTAATTACACCGACTGCCTTTTGATTTATAGCCGGCCAGATCCGGCAGCGCACACACATGCGAGCCGCGGTGGGCCTGAATAAGAGGGGGGAGGGATTGTTTTGCATTTACAAATTTATTTAGCAAGTTTAGGTTCAGCAGCCAGGACAGCGGCCGTCGACGAACCGATGAACTGCTGGTGGTTTCGGCTTGGGGCTGAAGGTAACAAGCATGGGGTTACATTTTCCCCCATCATTTATTTTAACCCCTTCATCCATGAATTATGATAACCTCACTCAGCCTTGTTTTTCCAATTATCTTTAGGATTTTTTTAACCGCGTTAAAAAAGTGTTTAATCAATTTGGTGGACAAAACCACTGAAGTAGCTCCTACTGGAGCATCTCAGTAAAATATGCTCTCTGAAGAGGCTTGTTTGTCAGATGAAAATAACCTTGAAGCAGGTACCAAACATATTTTTAATTCACATAAGCATTTCTGTCGAATTTTTTTTAAAATTGGTCTGATGTAAACTTTTAATCTTAAACGTTGCATTTTTATTCACCGTAAGCAGAAAAGACTCATAGCTAGAAGAAGAATTGGCTAGAAAACATCAGTTTGTGTTAAACCCTCTGCAGGTTGAGACAGAAGCCACAGCTTTTACTGAGCTGTGGCTTTTTTCTCCTGTCACCGCATGCTTGCTCTGGAGGAGAGATTGCTGCGAAGTCAATAAGTCAATGCAACTAGCTGGACTTCCTTAAATGGATTGCATTTTACCAGCTTTCACCTTAAACTGCATTTTACTGCTCTGTACAATCACTAAGATCTAATTGAAACGTATATGAAATGAAAACCCTGACATTTCTGAGTTCAGTCTTTGCAGATTTCTTCATATATATACAATATTTCAAAGCAAAAGCAGTTAGGGAAGCTGAAATACATTGTTGCAATAATACGTGAAAAACAGCCAATCCAGGAGCGCCACTCATTTTCCTTGGTGCTGATTGGCTGTGGAGCGGAAGTAAGGAAGACTAAAGAAATTAGTTTTGCAGTAGAGCTAAGATGGTTTTCACTGTGTGTATTAATGCATACTAAGACATAGGTGACTTATTAAATTGGCATTTTTAGGCTATTTTATTCATAGATTACAGCAATTCGTGGATGGCTGTGATCATAAGCCACGTGATTAGACAAACAGGAATCTGTCTCAACAAATAGATTGATCTGATTTTATATTTCTGTCAGTTAACTGGATCTGTTTTCCTATTAAAGGACCTTGAGATTACATTTGTTGTAAATTACTGCTATGTAGACTGAATCTGCTTTTAAACAGTTAAAAGCAATGCATGACAGAGTTAAGCTGAAACATGACATTCATGTTAACCCGTATCTAATCCTTACACTAAAACTGCTTGCTTTTATCTGTCCTGACATTGTCATGTGTGTGTGTGAGTGTGTGTGTGTGCTCCGCGGTAAGAAAATGAATGATCTATCACAGTGGTCTGTCATTACAAGGCATCTTACAGCATTCATTTTCAGCAGGGATAGTCGAGGGCCCCACCTTTAATTTCATGCTGCTCAAGCGAGAGAAAGGACACAGGACAAAGGAAGGGAGATTGATGCCCGGTCCGGCCCCTTCCCCGATCCGGCCTCCCCCTGCACTTCCTGCTGATGCCGACAGGGGGATGCTAATCCAGTAAGTGAGAGGCCAGCTGAGCCTAATGAAATCTGCCCAACAGATCAGCCTCAATTAAAACAGCCCCGCACCATGTCCGGGCGACAGTAGATCAAGTCGGCAATTAACCCCTCCCGCTGGCCTCTATCAATCCTTATATTGGAGCAAGCCGGCCAGCAGCACACAATCTCTGCAGATATTAAATTTACATTCTATTAAGTTTAATTAGGAGGGATTTTAAATATACTGGGAATTTGGGCACAGGGCCCCGAGTCTGTCATCGACGCGGCTGATTCATGGCCACATCGAGGGAGCGGGGGGTACATGCACATACCAACACTCTCCCTGAAACACATACTGCTGTAATTTCTTGCCTGAAGCATAGAAAGCCAAGAACAAAATGTGTATTTGTATATAAATGTGTCAACAACAGTTATAAGATCTGGTTTACTGGCTGAGAGTCCGAACTGAGAAAGCAACTTGTGATTTAAATTAGCATTTCTTTTAGGCTTGCAGGCGTTTGTTGCTGCACAACGATCTTAAGGTCCCACAACAGCATTTAAAACTTGGGAAGAGAGAACTGCATGTTCATGTCAGTGACTGCAAGGCTGCAGAGCAAACCCAAATCATGAACCCTCCACATTGCAGAAACACACAAGTATTTTGGTCTAATTTCTGGTGCAAATGTCTTAGTACACTTGAAATAACTTACAAGTAACTTTTCAGCAAGATACAGGAACTTGTTTTACGTCAATAATTCCTCAAAACTGATCTAAAAAAGATCCACGGGCAGATTATTTCACTTATAACATGGCAAAAATTTCTTATGAGTTAATGTGCCAGTGGAACTAGAACTTTTTTTCAAGATTAAGAAATTATTGACTTAAAATAATCTCCTGCGTCTTGCAGAACAGTAACGTTTCAGTTAGTTTAGTTTTATTGCAAATGTACCAAGATATTTGCACTAGAAAGTAGACCAAAAATACTTGGTAAGTTTATGTGTTTTTTGCAGTTCACTTCCATGCTTCACATTTGATATGAGGTGTTTGTGCTGACTTGCTGAGTTGAATTGCCCACAAACATGTTGCTGAATATTAGGGCCAAAAATCTCTACTTCAGTCTCATTTGTTTAAAGCTGTTCCAGAAGATGTGGATTTAATTCAGATGACAGTCGTAAAACCAAAGTTGTGCTTTGTCTAACTTTCTTCTTCTACTACTCTTGAGTTTGCATTATTTGCTGTTTGTTTTTGTTTTATTACTGTTTACGTGATTTTCTGAAGGCGCTAAATCCCAGAGCAGTGAATGCTGCCACTTAATCTGCTGGGTTTCCTTGGATAGAAACTTTTTAAGCCAATTTGAATAATTAACTGAGCTTAATGAACTATTTGATAATTAGGATCCATAGGAATGTGGGATGATGACGTTTGTTCTGAATTGGGGCTACATAAATAAACTGAATTGAACTGAAATTGAATTGCAGCCATTGTCCTTTTCTAGAAAAACCTTCCCCACAAACTATACTTATCAAGTCTTTATCTGTTATTTCATAAACTTTTAAGACTCAAACTAAGACTTGAAGACAAGCACATAGGTGTTAAGTTATTGCTGCACATTGTAATTCCATTCTTAATGACTAAAAATTCAACCAATTCACCAGAAAAGTAGTCACTAGATTTATTTTTAAATGAAAATTGCTTAGTAAAGAGAGACACTTTAACATTTTGATGTGGAGTTTATGGAGTAAATAGCTCTAAAATTGATCAAACAGACAAATAAAGCTAAACCAGATTTTCAATATTGGATTTTCTTTGATAAAAGGGCAAAGTAACTCCATTGTGTGGAGAAAAGGAGCTATAAAAGAAATGAAAACTGTGACTTCTGAGCAAATTAAGCAAAAAAACAAAACAGAAACTAGTGAAACTCACTGCTACAGAACTGATTTGTTTTTTAACGAGTCTTTTAAATGGCGGTTTAAGTACATCTCAGAACCCACATCCTTTGTGTTTGTCTTCATTTGTGCAAACATCTATAATAAGCAATGGCTTATAAAGAACTACAACAAATAAAACCGGTATCAGAAACATCTGACTTCTTTTTGCTTACGTCTTTACTCCAGCAACAACAACTGGCTTAATTTTGGCTCAAATAGGACAATTTAATGAGACTTTAAAGCACATGAGTAGGTGCTCTGCAGAGCATCCCAGATTCACACTATATGTTCAAAAGACATCCTTTGTGATTTCTTGTTTTAATCAGCAGCGATGCAGAGCGTGATCAAGCCGATGCATGATAAGACCCATGGGAGAGGAAAGAGGAGGCCGGTGGGGCCTGGACCACCTCCAGGCTGCTCAACCCCAGCATTAGTCTCCACGTGGCTGTGTCTTTTGTCTGCCAGTCAAAGGCCTGCTGAATGGAGGTCAATTGAAACCAATTCCCTCTGTCGGACACAATTAATGGGGTTGCCTGGGCTGGACAGGAGGGGGGCAGCGGCTGCAGGTCTGTGGTTACTGATCCCGGCACACAAGCATGTCGGGAATTTGCCACCTGGAATTTGTCTCCTGACAATAACAACCCCACAGCCTTTCACATCCAGCTCCTTTTCAGCGATAGACCCAAACATTTCCCTGAGCCATCCGTCGTCTCTTAATGCAGGAGAGATGAGGACTGGATAATGGTTGTGCAAAGTGGAGCCATCCACAATGAACCAAAGGTAGAGAAGAATAGAAAGAGCAGAATCATCCTGGCTGTTCAATTTTGCTCCTGTAGGTACATCTCAATATCACCAATATATAGATTTATTTGACCTAAGAATCATAACTACATTGATTGCACACAATTATATACTATAGTAGTTTAGCCCTGTTAATTGTGGTGACTGTGGTTCATGCAAATAAAACATTCAGCTTCTCAAAAAAACCTGCAATTTTGCATAAAAACTTTTTTTTTAAACTATGGCCAACACAATCATGAGGAAAACTGTGCACTTGACACTGACACCCTTCACAAGAAAGAAGAACCACAAAGGGTAATTGATAAAGAAGCGGGCTGTTGGTCAAGTCCTGTATCCAAGCACATCACTGGAACGTTGAGAGGAAGGAAAACTATTTGACAAAAAAGGTACACTAACACATCACTGCCCACAGTCAACACAACAGTCTGCCAAGACATTTTATGGTACATTTTATGTCTAGAAAGTCTGGTTTGTTTGTGGAGACGTGTAATAGAAGTCTGACGCAGACCAAAATAGCGGATTCTTGTCCGCCTAAAACCGTTGGTCTCAGTTCGGCATGAACTCTGGCGAGGTTCGAATGCATATGTGAACACCAAGCGGACCAGAGACCGCTCCAAAAGCAGGAAGCGGACTATTTGCAAGGCATCCTGGATAAATAGAACCAAAACAAACACGAGAGTCTAGTGCTAGCGGGAAAAATGGCTTGTAGTTTTTTTAACAAAGACAAAAAAAAATCTTACAACCGCTAAAATTTCAAAGCACTACATTTTTGTTTGTATCTCGTGAAAAAAAGAGGTTGTGTTCAGTGTCTTCTTCAGAGGTCTATATGTTGTTTCCTTCTGTGGTTCTTGGTTCAGCGCCACTACAGGCGAGGTGAGGAATTGGTTTTCAAAGAGTTTGCTTGGTTCGATCCCGAGCGGTGTGAAAGCGAACTGCACCAGATGAAAATGTAACAAACGTACCTGGTACTTGGTGCATTAATGCAGTAATTCATACAAAATAAACACTGACCAAATATTTATACAGACATTACTTTTATTTAACATTGTTAATTTTCTGTAAAAGAATTTGTGGTTTTATTACCTTAAAACGTTAATCATCAATAGTTATAAGATACAACTACTGTAATTATGTTACTCTGTATATATTCAGTCTATATGAACTTCACTTCTTGAATTGATTTACTGAAATACATTACATTTTTGATTATTTTCCAACTGAGTAAGATGCAGCTATATTTTACTGCCTTTTAATGATTCCAGACTGAAATACAAAGACAATAAAGCAATAAAAAAAGGCTCCCCGACACCGAGAAAGAGAGGCCAACCTCCCCGTGTCTGAATCAATCTGCAGATAAGTATGGCGGATCGATCCACCAGCAGCCCATCTACAGCTAAGCACTTCAGTGGATGTGCACTAATTGTCCTGTTGACATTAATTGTCATTAAAGGGCTTAGAACGGCCTCCGAGCTGTGAGTTACATCCTGCGGAGAGGTTCCAGCCCATTTGTTTATCAGTGACATCACAGCTCTCTTGGCCGCTAACACTCGGGTTGCAGCTCGGATCAGACGGGCCGATCCCAGCGAGGGTTTATGAAGCTTCTGAACGGATGACATCATCAGCTGTTGTCCTCCAATCAACTGCCAGAGTATTTTAGCAGAGTGGAAAACTGATTGTCTAAAGGAACTTTACGTCAGACCTCGTTCTCAGTGTTTCCTAGATACAGTTCTTGTGTTTTGACTTTTTTAAAAATTTTATATTTCAGTAAAAAGAGGAGCTAGACAATACCAAACTGTATACAATATTTAAGTATTTACATATTGCTTAGTTTAAAAATTGCAGCCTGACTTGTTTAATGACCTTTTTAAAGCTTGTGTTGATTGTAATCTATCATCAGTTGGGTGTTTTTCCTCCCTTGGACTGCTATTTATAGATACTACCCACTGTGAAGAATCCACAGGAAAGGAAGTTTTGGAGTTGTTCTGACCCAGCCATGTAGCCATCACAGGTTGGTCTTCATCAAACTTACTAAACTTCTTACTTCCTCAATTTTTCTTTTTCCAAGAGATCAACTTTGATGACACAATATTCACTTACTACCCAGAGTCTTCATCATTGGTGATGAAGACATCACCAATGATGTCTTCAACATTAGAAAAATGAAGAAGACATGATATCTTTCTATGGTCATAATGTTACACCTTTTACATTGTTTACACCCAAACTAATTTGGAGTCCTGAGGAACATGTTTCCCAAGGCCTCTTCTGATTGGTTGACCAGCACCTTGTGATGACTCCTAACCTGGAAGCTCAATCTGCTGAGAGTTGCTGTGATCTGTCTGGTTAGGTGAGTTGCAAAAGTTTTGACCAAACAAGTCTGATCAACGTTTTGCAATTTGGTTTGTGTCTTGAGTTTTTGTTTATGATGTCTCATAATCAGTCAAAAGGATGTCTGACTGATTGAGACTGACTTATACCTACTTCTCTTAGTTTAGTATGCAATTTTCACACGATTCTGTACATTTTATTTCCATTCTTTGCTTCCCATTTCAAAGTAAGGAAGCAAAAACATTCCAGGCTCTACCATCTAAGCTCAAACAGAAGCTGATTATCCTGTTGCTTAAGCCTGTTAGCCTGTTAAAATGCCCATTTAGCCTGTTAAAAAAAGGATAGTAGAGTAGCTACAAGAATATCATGTTTTACTTTTGTTTTTTGTGCGTGTATCCTTTTACTTAATTCATTTACTCATAGAGATGTCATAAGAGATGCAAATATTTGTCTAGTGATTGAATTTGACTGACTTTTAGGGCCATGATTTGATTCAGAAATTATTTTTAATTCAGAAACAATTTTTTCTATTCAAACAGTCTAAAAAATCTGTTTGTGCACAAAATCCTGTAGCTTAAGTTACCAGCACTAAGTTAGTTTACCTGTCAGGCTTTTTTCTAAAATAAAAAAATATTCAAAATACAATTTTACAAAAAATTAAGCAGACCAAAATCGATTCAGAATTGCCAGGACTAGGAATTAAGATTCTCCATAGAACAGATTTTTCTTCTGCACCTCCATCCAGAAACCATAAAAATAGCAGCTTTTTGTAGATTTAAAGCTGTGAACCCGGCATCCGTTATCCTAGTGAGCCCTGATAAGATATCAGCGTAATAATGTCAATGTGGCAACCTAAATGTGTGCCGGGTGACATGTAACTGCAGACTCCTGCTACTGAATAGCCTCAGTGTTTTTCCCATCTGCGGGAGCAGAGAGCATTCTTGCATTTATTATCTCCAAAGCAACACACGTTCATATGACCAGCACATCCATGTAATCCGATTACAATCCCAAAATCCAATATTCTGCACTAACTCCGAGGCGATGAATCAATGCCCCCTGATGGAGTGGAAAACATGTGAACGAGGAACGCCTCGACTCAGTCGGTCATCCCCTAGTGCAGTGGTTCCCAAAGTGTGGGGCGCGCCCCCTAGAGGGGTGCAATACCATTGCAGGGGGGGCGCGGGAAGCGGTATGGATGAATGAAAAAAAACAAAAAACAGTTACACAAAAGTGTTTCACTGTAAAGATGGTTTATAGTGTGTTTTGTTGCAACCTGAAGTGTGAAATAAACTTCAGTGGAGTTTGAAAACAAAATATGTGTTTAGGTTTATGTCTGGTTGAACAACGTGTGTGCCCAGTTGATTTTTTTTTCTTTTTTGGGGGGGATTTTATGGTAATCCATAGGGGGGGCCCAGAAAATCTTTGGGAACCACTGGGGGGTCCAGAAGAAATTCTTTGGGAACCACTGCCCTAGTGGGCAGATGACAAACTACAGAAAACTTCCTCTTCTGTGCCTCAGAGTGAAGTGCTTCCTAAGTCATTTGAGCATTTGATTCCTGCATTGAGGGAGCTTCCCGCTCCTCTGAATCGAGGTTCTAGTTGAAGCCCACACCTTCACCAGTCCCCCTGATTCCAGGACCATTGTGGCGGAAGAGTGTCTCCTCTCCCACTCTGTTATCATTGGACATATCGCTGTCTGCGGTGGGCTTTTATGACCTGTCCCACCCCCCGCCATCTACTCATGGACAATGCAGACTAACTGCACTGCTTCAGTTCTCAGTGGCCTCATTTGCAACGAGAGGAGAAGGGAGAGGAGGAGGAGTAAATGGCACCATAACATAACAATACACTTGGAGACTGAGTTGGCAAACACAGCTGGGGCTGCAACAGTGAGGCGTTTAATGACTCATAACTCTGAGCCGACTGCGCACAACTAAAACCACTTTTACTATATTGCAGTTGCCCTCTAGTACACGCAAATGCTCTACATCAACATGAAGTTGGCAGAGTTTGCTGTTGCCGTTAAAACACGCATGTATTACAAAAAGGACACTAACCTCAAATAATGGCCTGGCGTCCAACCTGAAGTTAAAGTCCCCGAAGAGGAAAAATGGCAGCTTCTTGTGCCGCTCGTCTGAGATCCTGCAAAAAAAAAAGAAATCCAGCAACAAATCAATCGAAAGAAATGCTTTTAGAAAAAAACTGAACAAGCAAAGCAACTTCACAGCCATCAGTATTAATTGTTGGAGACTTTTAATTGGAGGAGGATTTAGATCATGAGGGTTACAGCACCACCTGGTGGACTCAACAACTTCCTTTAAGGGGTTAGTGCTCTTTTACTTGTTTATTCTAAAGATGTCTTACAATCTTTAAAAAGATTTGCTGCTTTGCATCTTATTACAAAAATCACAGGACAGTGATGTTAAGTGTCCTCCACTCATATTGGTACACTGTAAAAACAAACAAATCATTTAATGCAGAAGCAGAACTAAAAAAAAAACACAAAATAAAATCTAAGTACAAAACTCTAAATTTGACTTTAAGAGATGTTATTTAGTGAAGAAAAAATCACGTAGTTGTTTTTCCTTTTATAGAATCACAAGTACCACAACTAAAATTAGAAGTGTAATTTTTTATTTTTTATTCTGTTCCCACTTGGTGGAAACAAAAACACAATCAACACTTTTTACCTACAATAGAATCAGCTTTAAATGAATTCAAAAAAGAAAATGGACAGAGCAAAACATCAAAAAATGTTTCATGTTGTTTTCATCTCTTTGTTAACAAGGAGGAAAATAATCAGAAGAAACAGAGGAAACATTAACATGTAGCAATGTTTAACCTAAAAATTAGGAATTTTGCTGAAATAATAAAAGTAAAGTAACATTTTCAAACTTTACATAATTCATCATTCACTTTAAATTAGATGCACATTTTCTGGCATTATTCTCCCATTTCTCGCAGAAGCTACAAATTCACCTTGGTCACCTCATTCCATTCGTAAAGCATTTTTAATGAACAATGTAATTATTGTTTTATTTTTATAAACAGATCTGAGATCAACATCCTGGGCGTCACCATAACAACCAGTTGACTCTATCTAGAGGCAAATTAGCTGTTTATAAGTGACGTGATGGTGATTGATAAACTCTTCAAAAAATGTGTGCCGATCAAGCAGATCAGGTTGATGTGGAGACTAACAGGAACTGTAAAGCACGGTGGCGGACCAATGATGCTGTGGGCCTCTTTATATTTCAAAACTTGCACAGCATTGTGAACCATCTGAAATATGAGGACATGTTAATGCCCTCTGTCAGAAACGGTTTGTCATTGGGTCTTTTGACATTGTGATGATCAGAGACATGAAGCTGAATTAGCAAAGAAATTGTCAAAAAGACAGAAAATTAATATTCTTCCATGGTAACCGCAGTCTTCACAGCTAATTCATCTGAGAATAATCTAACATTTCAAAATGTTACAGAAAATATAATGCGTGTAATATTGACTGGAGAGGGATGAACATGTTCTGACACCAGAGGGGTCTTTAACTGCGGCGTTACTAGAAATATTTATAATTGAATATGACAATGTTTCGCACTTATTAAACAAATAAAATCAAAGTTGGAATTTTTCCACATTTTTTGATGTGGTAATGTGAGATTATGCTACTGCAATAAAAAAACAAAACATTTATTCTAATGCATTTTATAAATCATTACCAAGAGTCAAATCACATATGATAATCCCACGTTTATTTTTAATTTTTTTGTAATTTTCTGCATGTTTATAGCTCTTTTTTGTCTGAAGGGGAATCAAAACTTATTAATTATCCTATAAGACTCAAAATCTTGAGGAAAGAAACAAATTATTCGCCCATTAAGACTGAGATTAAACACCACGTCTGTGTAATTTTATTCAGATAATCTAGTTCTGAAACAGCTTCTTGTTCTGCAACAAGTTCCTTCATCCTCTGGGATTTGTCTGCGGTGCATTTCCCTTCCATGCAAGGCGTCTGAGTGATCACGCAGGACAGTTCATTAGCAGCTGACGGTAAATTAATAATCCTCCATAAGTTGCTTTGAACGACAGAAAATTCACTTTGCTGAGCTGATCAAAGGGATGGCGAACTAACACGACTCCGTTCGGCTCTAATGCTCGGAATAGCAAAACAAAAACGCTGGGAATTTAGTTTTAAGGAATTATCATCTTATCAAGTTTTCCCCTGCCTTTAATGTCATTACATTCAGGATTCTGTTATATTATCATTTCTGTTTCAAGCCAAACATATGATATTACATTGTTGGAAGAGCTTGGTGTTCCAATTATATCACTTATAGAAAATTTTAAAGAAGCAGAATTATTTTTAATATTTGAGTACAATGTCAGAAGATTCCCAGTGCATAAATCTTCCTCCTGATCCATGCAACTTCATCAGAGTGCCAGCATCCCACCGCTTTAAAAATACATAATAAAATAAAAAAATGCACCTAAGCGACATATAATGAACTCCTACGCCTCATCGCCTACTTAAAAGTGGCTCTTCTACTGAGCAGAGATTGGAAATTAAGGTGGATGTAGTGCTCGCACTTGTTTAATTAATGAGTCAGGATGCTTGGCTCACTATCTCGGCTAATCGTGCGAATAAATCTCGCCGTTGACTTCCCAGGCGCAGATAACAATATATTTATGAGGCCGTAAAGAGAGGAGAAAGCCTTTCACGGCGGTGGGTCTCAGTCTGGCCGGCTGTCGTAAAGCCCGGCTGCTTCTTCTGCAGCCGGGCTTTTCCAGGAGCTGCGAAAAGGTTTCACAGAAGAAAAAAAAAAACTCTCTCTGTTTGGTATTGCATTGGATTAAACAGAATCTGGTTCATTTTCTTTTTTATTTCCTTTAATCAGTTTAATAAAAACTGAGAAAACTTTCCTAAATTATTCCAATCTGGATGACTGTGGCTGATGTAAAATGTTTTAAATACATTTTAATTTTGTTTATTCACTTTAGGTTGTTGCAGTTTCATATCAAATCAAGACAAAGAAGCTCAATTTATCTCCAATTATACAAAAACATAAAACCAAATCAATCAGCAATATGATTATTTAGATTCAGTTAAATAAAATCTAGTGAATCTCTTTATTAGTTTGTTTTAGATTTTCATCTAGTCACTTTATTGTTTACTTTGTCATTATTTGTTTTAGCAATTTCCTCATTTACATATTCTTTCTTTAATTCTATTTATTTATTTAATTTTCTATTCATTCAATCATTTATTTACTCAAATGTTTTATTTATTTTCATCACATTATATATAATCTTTCTGATTTACTTATCTATTTATTGATGTAGACACTTATTTTTTCTTCAATTATGTGCATTTTTGCTTTCAACATCAGGATGATTTTGAATTCAAAAATAATTCCAAACATCAGTCAAAATGAAAATACTAAATAGAACACAAATGTGATATTTACAGACAAAATATTTTAGTTATTATTTTAAAGTCAGCACCTTCAGGATTCATCAGCCTTCATGAGTCCAGAGTGAGGTAAAACATTTTCTGCAACCACGACATTAAAACCTACTGACTCAGAATACTCTATTACCACAGTAAGTAATACTGAGGGATTGTGAGTGTTTGTGTGTCCTGCAGCTCATTAATTAACTCGGACTGGTGTCATTTACGACACGACATGCTGGTGCTAAGAGACTGAGCTGTATAGAAACACTTTATCCAGCCAAGCCAAGTACAGGGCAGTAACACGGCTAAGAAGACGTTCTTATAACTGTGGGAACTCAAACACGCTTCGGGTGAGAAGAGAGTTTTATCTGATCCTTTAAAAATAGAGCTAAAAGTCTGAATTTGTCTATTGAGACCAGGAGTGGAAAAGGAAAGACTGATAAGTAAACGGGTCAAGGAAGGAAACAGTCATAAGTGAATGTTTCTCCACAGCTTGCGGTCTTTCTCTCGCTAACAGGCATGTCTAATACCCGCAGGCTGGCTGTTTTGTCTGCGGCTGTGAGGTTTCAGCCACAGGTCAGAAGGTAACACTCTGTTTACACGATCATTTCCTAAAGCACTCATGGTGACCCGCCGCTGTGAAAGTTGACTTTTTTCCTTGGCCATTGTGGAGGATCGAAGAATTGCAACATTAGCTACAGCTACTAGGCATGAAAGGAGCCTGAAGGTGGGGGGTCCAGAGCTAAGGGGTGCCGCCCCTCCAAACCCCCCTCCCAATTTGCTGACCCTCACCCTTGGTGGGGCCCCTCCATTAGCCTCATCATCATAGTCGATTCAGGCAAACTGTACCAGTGTCAGTGACATTTCCCCACAAAGACACACTCCTTTGCTCAGTCTATAAACATGCTTTCTCTGGGCCAATTCATCGCACGGTGACACCCATGAAAGAGCCTCTTCACAGGGGCCCGTTCTCACTGGGGCCCGGGTTGGGGCCTTCCACAGGCCTTCCGAAAGGCCACACAAAGATAAGGGTCAGACGTTAATTTATTACATGGCCCAGAACCTTGCTCCCAGGCTCCTTTAACCACCACCACAAAAGCAACCAGTGCATGTTCTCTCTTTCTGATTCTAATTTTCTCTAACATGCAAACAAACTATCATTAAAATAAATAAACATGCATTTGACATTTAAAAATTAGAATTCCAGACTTTACTATTACCCTTGTTTATGACATATTAATCTTCTTGAACTCATCAATTCCCTTTTCTCAAGCCCCAATCACTCAGTGGCTGCTGGTCAGATTATATGCTGATGACTGACAGCTATACTGAGCATTAACAGCAGGTCTCTATGGGATTATGAGGGTGCAGCGTGGGGCCGTGTCACGATTACATTGACAAGCTGACTGACCATACCCTGGCAAATCAGGTTCTGCTTTGCACACAATAGCCCAGTTGAACACCTTCATCCATTCTAAGTAAATGCCAAGACTTTGGGAAAATGTTAACATTGTGAAGAATTTGCCAGTGACGTCTTTTTGAATGGACCACGGTTGGCCTCCGACAGGACCTTTGACATCACTGGACAACCACGGCATCGCCCCGCAGTTAGCCACCCATCTCCTTAGTAACGCCCACCCCAGTAAGAACACCATGCAGGAAAGATGTGGTGTGTGTGGGGGTGCATAAGTGGACAGCGGTCACACAGAGGTTAGGGACCACTCAAGAGAAAGTCCAATTGAGTAAGAGACCAGGAGACAGGTTGTTAGACAATACAAGTCTCCAAAGATATCAATAATACCTTTCTGGCTATTCAAATAAATGTTCCACAAATTTTGTATAGTGTGTGTTACCACAATGGAATCATCAATGATTTTAGAGATGCAATTGTTGACACCCATAATTTTGCAGATGGCTATAAGGCAATTTCCAAACAATCTGATAGATTATTTTCATGTGGTAAACATTTGTTCCGGTTGTAGATGCCCCAGCAAATTCATCTAAAGACCATACTGGGCATGCTCAGTGAAAGAGCTCCAGCTCAGATTCTACTCAACAAGCATTTTAAATGTTTAGGCTTCCGAAAACATCAATTGGTTTTCGGAAGTGTTTCCAGAAGAACCAGAGCCAAACATGGAGAAGCACCATTCAGTTTCTATGCTACTCTAATCTGGAACAAACTTCCAGAAAACTACAAAGCAGCTGAAACACTGAGTTCCTTTAAATCAAGGCTAAAAACATATTTGTTTAAAGTTGACTCATAATGACTGGAACACTGATCAATATAACGTGATGAATATTTGCTTGACAAAATGTAGTATTAACTGCTTGTTTAATAATTGGTGTCTGTACCTTTTTGATGATGTAAAAGCACTTGAACTGCACTTGAACTGCCTTGTTGCTGAAATGTTCTGTACAAATAAACTTGACTTGATTAGAATGGCTCCTCCTCTAAACAGAATATGGCAAAACCACTCGTGTTTCCATTGTTGCAACACAAAACTTGAGAAATGTCCTTTTGACAGATGACAAATTTGGAGTTATTATGTAGGATATCAGGATTTCTAACCAAATGTCAAGCATGGTGATGAAGGGGTGATGATTTGGGCCTTTATATGCAGCCAATGAAACTTGGCATCTTGTAATTATTGCGATAACTATAGACTAGTATCAAATATGATTCCATCTGACACATAAACTTTAACCCAAAAGGAGTCTTCAAAACAACAATAACCTCACCAAAATAGATTAAAAATAAATGATTCGACATGTTTCAACGGCCTTGAAATTGAGCCTCTGTCTCTTTAAGAAGCTCCTACTCTTTCCGGCACTCCACCTTTAGCAAGTCATCACAACAATTCTCCTCCATAAACCTGTTTATAACAGTTCTTAGGAGCATTGGACTTAAGTAGTTCGCATGATGAAGTCAGAAAACTTGCAGTTCCACCTGGTGTTTGCTGATTGCTGCTGCTGCTAGTCTGAAGGAGCTGAGTGAGGAAGGCGGAGCTTTGTGAGAGCAAGTGTTTAAGCACATCTGAATATTTGCCATGGCAGATTCAAACATGCATCTAAGAATCAAAGCCACATTCAGGTATGTTTTTGATGAGGGAATAACTTTATAACGAGATATAAAGCTCCAAAATGTTGATTACATAATCTGCTTATCTTACTGTAAAGTAATAATATTGTCTAGAAAGGAGCACAAAAAATGGTAAACCACATTTTTACATGAGGTTTCTCCATTCTGGTTTAACTTTTCTTGAATGACTGAAATTCCATAAATGTATCTGAATTTTCATTTGGATATTCTTGTAAAAGTTGGTAATATCTACAGAAAATGTTATTGATATGGATTTAAGACATCACAAGGTGTTAATTGCATTGGGAATATTAGTATAATGTCTGCAGAGACAAGAACACCTTGAGAAGTTCCCTGTGGCTTTGTGGAGGACCTGCTCATGATTATCCTCTCGTCCCTCTTGCTGTTCAACAAGTCTATTGGCTGGAGATGAGCCGGCCTCTCTCGGCTCTTTCAGCCTGTTGTTCTGGGAAAAGCCTAAAGGGAAACATTTAGATTGGAGGGCTCTTTGAGACGCTGTGACAGTTGACTGATGACCCTCCATAAAATGACAAAGCATCGCTGTGTGGTGGCCAGTGCAGCCCACTGCCTCCCCATGGGAAACTAATTGCTTTGAATTGTTAACGGCAACATTATTTTTCTGCCAATCATTCCTTTTCAATGGCCCCGAAAATGAGCATGAAACAAGTCTTTTCAGCGAACAAAACAGTTAAATGTCCCCAATGTTGATCAAATTAACTTCAGCACTGTGACAATGGACTATATTTGTGTGAAAATAATGGTGCACCACAAAGGAAGCCTTTATACCAGGATTTCACAGTTGTAATGTAAAACTGTTCTCCCCTGAACCAGACCAGCCACTCTGAATGGGGCTTGGAAAAAGAAACAAACTTCAACACACAAAAGGGATTTTTTTTAAGGAAGATGGAGGGAAAAAGTGTTGGTTTTATCATTTAACAGCCAAGGTTTTTCATCAAACAGAATAATCTGAGGTTTAGCATCAGTGAAGCAAAAAAAAAACCCAAAAAAAAAAACAAAAAAACGGATTTTACATGAAGTTATTCTTGCTGAAAAATGCAGTTAAGTTCAGGTGTTTATCTTATGTGATGTTTCTACATGTGAAATAAACAAAGCACAGGTAAAGACAGTTATAGCAAAAACTGCAAAGTGTTTTACACATGCAAAACATGTTTTTCTCCGTCATATTAATGGACATATGGGTACATGTGAAATGCAAATATTGTAGTACACTTGACATAAGACAAGACTAATTTACAAGTAACTTTTCAGCAAGAAATATGAGCTTGTATAAGTAGATAATTCCTTAATATTGAAGAAAATGAACTAGGCATCAACTGGCAGATCATTTCATTTCACTTTTAACAAGACATTTTTCCCATGGGATAAGTGAAATAATCTGCTAGTGGAACTAGAACAAACAAGCTCCTAAATAGAGCTGAAAAGTTACTTGTAAATTACTTTTGTCTTATTTAAAGTGTAATAAGTTCACAAAAAACAAGACCAATAATACTTGGTAAATTTTTGTGTTTTTGAGTGTTATGTACCATATTTATGTTGAATTAAATACACCATCAGACAAAATGGGAAAATTGTAGAATTTGAACTT
The DNA here is from genome assembly GCA_903066825.1 of Alfaro cultratus. Classification (NCBI taxonomy): domain Eukaryota; kingdom Metazoa; phylum Chordata; class Actinopteri; order Cyprinodontiformes; family Poeciliidae; genus Alfaro; species Alfaro cultratus. The sequence continues at coordinate 152,995 of CAEFZX010031380.1, read as the reverse complement.
CCAGATTTGTATAAGTATGGAAAGCCAGCTAACAGCCGACAGTTTTTATCCATTCATACTCATTTAAAAGTGGGGGAAAACATGGGTTTATAATTCTGGAAATGTATGGAATTTCATGGTTGCCGGTATTGCAGGGGAAAGTCAGTGAGTGCAGCACTTTTCATGCCTGTTCACTTTCTCTGAAATCGTCGTGCGCAGATCCGGAGCACCAGAGTGAGAAAAAACCTGGTGGTTTTCAGAAGGAAGGGGAGGAGGAGCACAAAGGCTGCTCGGCTTCTGTAAAGGGCAGTGAATAATGGCTCGCTCCTTTCACAGAGGCTGCTAACCTTTTGGCAGCCACCAGCAAACTCCATTCTACTCCACCGATCTGGGGGGACAATGTTCCAGGGCCGGGCTTTGAATGAGGCACTACCACCAACAGTGTTTCCATTCAACGCCTGGTTGGGAACCATCTTTTTGGCCATTGTCCTAACTCTGACTCTTACCCCCAGAAGGAAAGCAGGAAAAGGGACAGGGGGAATACCTAAAGCCAGTCCCCCCCACCTTCTCTCTCGTTCTCTCTCTCTCCAGTGGAAGGTTTAATCTCTCACTTGGAGATGGGAAGGGACGGCGTACACACTGCGATCACATGCCAGTGCCGCCTGGACCGAGCTTCAGCCTGCACCTTATCTGTGTCTGGCCTAATAATGCTGCTTACAGCCCATCGAGAACACATCTGATAAGGCTTTTCCTCAGTGGCCCTTTTAACTGCTAAACAGTGTTTATCTCCAAAGTACTTCAAGGCCTCTGGGGAACAATGCTGAGGAAAGGCGTTTAGCCACTATTGAGTCGCATCAGAAAGGCAGCGATCTGCTCTGCAGCCTGCAGTGATGTGTGGGGAAAGCAGTGAGATGCTTGTCATGCAGCCTTTGCTTTTTTAGTTTTTGACGAATGTGGACCCACAAACTCCAGCTTTTACCTCACAAACTCAATCCTGAAATAAAAGGAGCATTTTTCATAGGAAATTAAAGAAACTTTATTTTTTATCTGCCATAATGCTTAGGGGGGGGGAAAAATCTAATAAATTTCACATGTGGAAAATTATATGGGATGGATGGTTGGACGGACGGACGGATTGATGGATGGATGGATGGATGGATGGATGGATGGATGGATGATTAGACAGATGATGGATGGATGGATGGATGGATGGATGGATGGATGATTAGACAGATGATGGATGGATGGATGGATGGATGATTAGACAGATGATGGATGGATGATTAGACAGATGATGGATGGATGGTTGGATGGTTGGATGGATGGATGGATGGATGGATGATTAGACAGATGATGGATGGATGGATGGATGGATGGATGGTTGGATGAATGGATGGATGATTAGACAGATGATGGGTGGATGGATGGATGGATGGATGGATGATTAGACGGATGATGGGTGGATGGATGGATGGATGAATGGATGGATGATTAGACAGATGATGGATGGATGGATGATTAGACAGATGATGGATGGTTGGATGGATGGATGGATGATTAGACAGATGATGGATGGATGGGTGAATTCTATTCATAGAAATCCTTTGAATAGAAGACATTCCCTCTCTCTCTTCATCTCAGACTAACTTTCTCTTCATCAACATCAAAGTGGAAATTCTTCCAAAGCTCAACATTCGTGTTTTTCCTACAGACGGATTTACTAGGGCACTAAAAAGGAAAAACACAGAAAAAGCATGACGTAAGCCGTAAAAACCTACGGAAAACACTTCAAGGAGAGCAACAACAGAGGTCCTTTTAAAAACCACATCATGTCAGGTGAAATACTACGTGATAAAAACGGCAAAAGCTGCTATATTCTGTAAACACTCCCACTCTGCTGTCCATTAAAGGCCTTCATTCATTAAATCAACAAAGAAGTACAGGCTAAATGTCACCTCTGTGAGATTAGAAAGCACCTCATAACGCAGCGGCCGGCAGAAATGGCCATGTATTCCACTCTTATATGCATGTACGCAGTTATTCAAAGCGGAGGTGGAGGGGAGCCGTGTCATGCATTCTTATAGCGTTTGAATGGGAGGTCAGCGGCTGGGAGCCGGGTACCGGGCTTTTATTCTGAGCTAGCACGGCCAGGTAGGGAGCAGGGGTGGCACCGTGCACTCCATCATCCCGCCCCGCTCCAAATGGAAACGCCATAAGTCACATTAGCGTGGAGCAGGAGGGGGATAGGATGGCCCGTTTGAATGGAGGCTGAACTGAATGCAGGAGTCATTACGACATCAGCAAGAGCAGAGAAATTAAAAGGACACTATCATGTAGAATCGACGCTTCTGAGCTTTACATCATGTTGCAATGTCATTTCCTCATCAAAAACGTCCTATAATCTCCATGGCAACCATTCAGTTTTCAAAGGCTTGGATGGATCTAGCCCCGCCTTCAAGGAAGAAGCTCCTTCTCAGAGCTTCAGTTTCCAAGCTTCTGAGCTTACGCCTCCCCCATGACTCACTCACTCAGCTCCTACAGACTAGCCAGCAGCAATTAGCAACCACCTGGTGCATCGTTATGATTCAAGTTGGATTTTCTAGAGGGATGAAAAGATCAAAATAAATACAAAAGTTCCAACCAGAACATTTACGGTATGTCCATAAATCTGACGCACAAACGACATGCACAAACCACAGAAGCTGCTTCCCTTCGCCTAGCGAACACATCTGCTTCAAAAAACAATCTAATGGGACCTTGGAAAAGATTATTGTGTTCAAGTTGTGCTAAAAGGAGCTAGCTATTCAAACCTAAAATAGCATCTCAATGCTAATTTTAAACATGTTGCAGCAGCAGAGACGTCCCCAACGCTAGTTCACATTCCTAAAAAAGAATTTGTTCAAAGACGTTCAGTGAAGAATCAGGAGTTCTTGAATGGATATAACAACAGTTTGCACCAATCTGATGGTTGAATAACCTAAATAACAAAATAAAAGCTATAAATACCTTTATTGTTGAGCTCATATGTTTATTTATTCAATAATTTAGCATCAAAAGGTTTTTTTCAACTGAAAATGTTGTTTTTTTTGGTCAATATGTTTTTAATGGCTGTCTGTTCAGTGATATCTTCTGCTAACAGCTGGTCCGTTACCTTTGTAGAACAAAGTCCATGGCCTTCTGCCTGATCCCGGCGTAGTAGGAAGGACTTTCCTTCCAGGCCACAACGTTGTGAGCGTCGTGGAAGAGGTGAACGTTGACCAGATCGAAGTCACTGTGAAGGGAAAAAAAACTTTGAGGGGCATTTCCTTCAAAACATCACGTTTACAACAGATTATTAATTATTATTGTTTAAACAGAGCCTTAAGCATATTTATTAGCAATGTGACATTTTAAACCCCTGATTGGCTTTCTTCCACCCTGTCCTGTTAGGTGGGAGCAAGATGACTCAATGTGCTGTGTGTGAACACCTCCCTGCTGATTGTATCGGTCAAAGGAATTGATCGTATCTCAAGGTTTATTCTGCAGTGACATCCTGAACAAATGACAACATTCATGGCTTAGACAATACGTGTTTATCCCGTCCCAGATCTGATCTCCTATTCTTCACCGGTCGGCCTCTCCCTGCCGCTGCTGTCAAACGTCAAGCCCCTATTAAATGCTTACCGTTTCAGCTCTTTAGTCCTCATGTCATCCCTCTATTAGATTACAATCCCCTCCATCCCCCCGCCGCCTCTGCACACTGGGAGTTTCTATTCATGCCGTGCAGGTTCAATTGCATCTAATGTTTTCTGTCATCTGTCATATGCAGCTGCTTGACTAAGGGGATTACGTCTAATCAAATACGGTGGCGCAGGGCCCACCGAGGGTACGGTACGTACAGAGCTCTCCCCGTCTAACCTGGGAGATGTCAGACGCGACTGACACGGCTGGATCTGCGGCCCTAATCGTGCTGATAGAGCTGCAACGACTCGAGGCTGAGCGGTGATGAGGTGGGTGGGACGTGTTGCTGTTAGAAGGCTGTTAATAAAACTCACCAGCTGGAAAGGCCCCATCGAGTTCTGATGAATCCCTTTCTGGACCACTGGCACTGCAGAACAGAGAGACTCGGTTTAGAACCTGTTATCAGACAAATTTTGACAGAAAGATGAGTGGAAGCTATTAGAAGACGAGGGTACTTCATTTCAGAAGTGGTTTGTTGAAATGCAATGCTTAAAACATCAACAAAACTTTAATGATAAAGGCTTTTTGAGCAAGATATTTGATCACTTTTTTGTTTGAACTGGTCGGTTTCCCTCAACAGACCTGGATTTGAAGCATATTACAAAGATTTTCAATTGGGTTGATACAAGTTAATCTCAGGCTACTTTCTACATTTAAAAATAAATTCTGACATGCATTTATGATCCATATCGTCTTGGACCCAACTACGTCCACGTTTTTACCTTCTAACTGCTGATCTCAAGTAAAGTCAAAGAGGTTGTAGACCTAGTGACTAAAAAAACGACTGTGACTGGCTTCTTCAATATTTGAAACACCAAATATACTTTAGGACGCATTGATATGTGCAGTAAAAACCATCTTAGCTCTACTGCAGAAGCTAGCATCCATGATCTTTCTTATCTTCAATCTCAAAATTCAGTGTAACAGAGCATAAGAACATCACATGAGGGCCTATAAAACCCCCAAAAGTATTCAAAATCTGTCAAAGTTTTTCCTTCCACTTAACTTTCCTTTAATATTATTGGATGTAACTTTGCCAAACGTATTTCTTGAAATAAGTTTCTTGTTATGAAAGAAACTGAACTTTCGTAAAATTTCTGTTTGACTTATAATAGTTTTTAATATAATTTTTTAAGTTTTATGAAAAAGCTGAATTGTACAATACAGTCTTTAAAATTAACAGAAATAATCAATTCAAACATATCAGTGTGTTTAATGTCAACATATTATAAGTTTCCCTTTTTGGATTCTTCAATGCTATCCTAAAATATTGGATTTGCTTCCTTGCAATATCATTTCTTTCCCTGTAAACTGCAATAAAATAACAATAAACTCGGCTTGGACCTCAATAAAAAAAAACAACAACTTCTGACCTATTTATAGAAAAGGCACCAGACCAGGCTGAGGTCAGGGGTCAGACTTACTGCAGTGTGATCTGTTTGGATCAGACCTTACCGGGTTTGTCCTGGACAGATCGGATCAAAACAGCTGCTTCGTTCCCCAGCAGCACATGATCAAACAGCACATGATTCACCATGAAGCTGGTTATTAAATGAGAGACAAATTGATGTTGTGAGTCTTCTCATTCGGAATAAGATAAATAACTCTATTTCCCACAGCCTCTTTCTTTCTTTTCTAGTCGATCTCTCTCCCTCTCCGGGAGTTAACTACGGTGATAAATAAACTAATTATGGGCCAGGTCGCATAATTACAAATTGACTAATTTTATTTAAAAAACCCAGATGCAAATTAAAGGGCTAAGAGGTATTTGATTGCGCCTTGCATCCTTCAATCTGCATTAGTACAAGATTAACTGTATCAAATTGAATTACATTAGCATACTTGAATTAATCCATACTGCCTCTGCAGGATGCATGGGCCCAATTATAACTCGCTCGTCCAATGTTGTGGTTTTGAAAAGAGCAAATGGAATTAGATATGAGTTTCACCCTTCTGGAAAAACAGATTGACCTTACACACTCAGAAAGTGAATAAAAAGGAGAAACACGCACAATAAAGGCTGAATAACTACAGGCATAATGGACTTTATGTCCTCAGAACAATACGATTACTTTACAGCAGGAACAAATCCCTCAGCTTGTAAAGTTGTGGAAGGAAGGGAAGCCGCTAGAGAGGATGAGGAGGTGGAAAGATGAAGGTTAGGGATGGCAGTGGGGGATTCGTAGGAGATCTGACTGCCGCCAGAGACGATTAATCTCGATTTAATTTAAAGAGCCATTAACTACGATCACAGCATTAAAATCCATCACTTTTCTGACACCTGGCCCCAGATTACCCCATTTCCTGCACATATGACTGATTGACCCCCCGGTTCCTCACAAACACACACAAACAACACACACAAAGGCAAAGTCTCGCACTTTAAAACAGAAAGGCAGCTCTCAGTCATTGCGGCAATAAAACCAGTTCAGTCTGGGACAAGAGTCCGGTTTGGGACAGCGTCTTGCTGCATCAGCTGACAGGAAGCCATCATGATTTGGTTGAAATACAGGTACACTGCACATCATGCATAAACAACCAAAATTAATTTAAATCCATTTATCAAGTAAAAAAGACACTGAAACGATTAATCGTGATGAATCGATTAAATTTAGTTATCAATTAATCGGTAGCTGGAGTATACGTACTCAAAAAGGCCATTGTGCTGAAAGAATAACACACTCAAAGCAGTAATTAAACCAAAAACTGTTGAAAGACACATACGTTTTGCATTTACATCGAAATGAACATTTTTCTGTAAATAAAAAGAACTCATTAAGTGGCAAAGTTTTAACTTCTAATTCTGGAAGAACCTTTTGCTGTTCATTTACTAATCAGTAATTTAAAATGTAATTAACAGATCTGCCCTACACTAGCCCAATGCTAGGTCAAGCAGAAACAGCTCAGCTTTTCACATGTTGATGTTAGAAGTATATTTTAAGCTCCATATGGATCTTTTGTTACAATAATCAAGCGTACAATAATTTAATGATACGTTGTCGCATTTGAGGGAACAATATGTTTATTTTCTGATATCAAAAAGGAATTTAATTATTTCTCTGCACCTTTTAATGTATTTGATACATCAAAAAGGTTTAAATCAAAAATCTGCATAATTTTTATCATTTAATCTGATTAACTGTCAGAATAATCGATTAATAATCAAGACAAGTGATTAATCGATTAATTAATTGGTAAGGATAATCTATTAATAGTCAGAATAATCGATAGTCTAATCAATAACTGAAATTACCGTTAGTGGCAGTCCTAAAAACAATAAACTGACGGAGTGAGATGTTGGGTCCAAATAATAATGTCATCCCGGGATGTGGGTGGGGGTTTGATGGGTGGGTGCGAGGGGCAGCAGGAAGGCCGCGAGGCTCAGGGTGACATTGGCTCAGCTTCCACAGGTCAGTGATGGCGTCTCCGCCTGCGACAGTGATGAACGGCGGCTGCAGAGCGGGTCGCGTCCGATGGACGTTGGGCGATGCACGGACTGACCGCCAAGCATGGACCCACACAGAGGGGTAAAAGACGGAAGAAAAATGAAGCATTCAAGAAAATACTGTCATGATGAAAAGAAAGCACACCTCCTTTCAGTTCTAAAACGATTTAAATCTGACTTAAACTGTACAGAAACAGATTCAACCCAACTATATATTAGTCCTTCCAGTTTTCCACAGTTCCAGGATTGCGGAAATTCACAAAAAAATTAAAATAAAATTAACAACTCTGCATTTGTTTCTTGCCAATTCATAATTTTGAGTATTTTTGAGTAAATTGCTTGCCAAAATGGTCAAGAACATTGGGTTTAAGTGACTGCTAACTCCCACCTGAAGGTGGCAGCACTTCTGCCTAAAGCATTCTTGATGTTGACTAATAGTCTGTGATCGATATGGTGAGTAACAAAAAGTCACATTTACGGTCATAAATAAGCGCAAAGGACATAGCAAAAAGTAGCATCACAAAATTTGTGATTTTGATAGCAAAAAACCCCCCAAAAACACAAAATCCTGGAGAGACTGTCTAGAAAAGCAGGCTCAATTCAAACATAGAAAGACATCAGCATTGACCATCAATCTGGGAAACCATCTGAAGTTCAGCATTGCGCTTTGATGAAGACTATTCACAAGTGAAAAACTATTAAAACATCTGCTAATCTTCTTAAAGTTTAATTTCAGACTCAGAAATGGGAAGTCTGGTTTTTTTTTATCCTAAATGCAAAATGTATATATTGTTGTATATACAAAAATATATACATGTGATTAACTTTTGGCTTAATCACTGCTCTGAATCTGTTGTTCTTTCAGCAACTGGCGTTTTTGAAGTTTGTGTTCTACAGTTAATGATTAATCGTTTACTAAACTAACCTACGATTATTTGACTAATAGATAAATCACAATTAATCCAAATAATCGTGATGGCATGATCAAAGCCTTTCGATCATGGAGTGTACTTCTATTTTTCAGAGATTTAATGTGGATCTGTTGTTGTGTTTGGGTGCCAAAATGGGATTTTCATCATTTGTGGGTTAGTATGTATAATTTTAAAACAGCTACAAGGCACTCTCTTTACCCCACAACTTAAAAACTACACAACTGTGACTACAGAAATTTTTTTTAAATGTCAGGATTTATTATAAGAGCCTCACAACACCCTACGACTATTTCCTGGTCCATCTCTTTTGATTCTTTGACCTTTTGTATATTCCAGCTGAAAGCCTGACCCCCATAAATAACATTATGGCAGGATGATGTTTGGAAGGGGGTGAGGGGTGTTTTAGTGGTGCGGGACAGAAATGCACAGCCAGTAATAAGTAATACACACAAACACTGATTGATTTGAGCCTCGGTAGACGATCACATCTATCCTTATTCCATCATCTTGCAAGGGGATTCACTAAATAACAGAAGGGCCCCTCACAGGGTTTACAGCTGCAAAGCGACTCCCTGCAGCAGAGTTTACTCGCCTTCTATTTGCGAAAATGAGCTCGGCAAGCCTTCATCTCGACATTAGCCTCTCATTTGAGAGCTCCTCGCCGTCTCATGGATCACGCCTGTCACGGAGGACGGCATCCGTGTCACAGGTGTCTTGTCTGGTGATAAACGCGGCGAGCGTTTTACAAGCGACGCCGCTTTAAATGACTTCATCTCCTTAACGTAAACATGAATCACGGCGGAGGGAGGGGAGGAAACAGGAAGGAAGTTAACTTCCATGGAGGTCTGAACTTTAAAGTAATCAAAGTGCTGAAACAGAAGCTTACTACAGGGGGCACTAAAAGGGTATAAAAAGTTGGTGCTTTTATGGACGTGCTGATGGTGCCAAACAACAAACTCATATAGATGTTGATCTACAGCCTGTCTGTTCATTTCTTCCTTTCTCTCACTTATTTTCCCCCCCTCCACGCCTGTGTAAAACAATCAATACCAAGGGCACATTAAGGTCTGGGTCGTATACTTTATTTATATTAGGCAATGACAAATCCTTATGATGCAGTGGCTCTTTTGGACGCACGTAGCGCCAAAGGAGTATTTACATTCACTCCCACGGGGGAAGGTGGAGATGGACGGAACAACGGAGAACGACAAGACGTCCAAATCCATCACAGAGGCCTTTCAAAAGAAATGCGCCCCACGATTTGGGCCAATTCTGTTTTATTCAGCATTTCAATAAATGTCCTCCTTTCTCTCTTTCTTGTTGCCGTGTAGCTACGACTCAGGGGCCGGTTGTGAAAAAGAAGTGACGGTCAGCATTACCGCTTGAAATCAGCCCAATTTTTCCAAATTCATGAACTTTTTTCCACCAATTAAATTCAATTTACCATAAACACCTCAATTGTTTATTTGTTATGAGATTCTCAGATTAAACATATTATTTTATTGTGTTTATATACAGCTGTGCTGTATTATTTTAAGCTTTGTTTGAAGATGGGTGTGGATCATCATCATTCCTTAACGAGGTTTTAAAGAGACATGATCTCAATTTCTTTCTCACTGGTTCAAAACACATAAAAACTGAAGAAGTTAATCTGAACTGAATCATTTTGCTGAACACAGAGATTCTTTAAAGCACCATTAAAGATTCATAAAACCTTTGTGGAAAGGCTACTCTGGCTCTGAAATAATCGTTACTTTTCTTTTGCTTGGTTATGTTAGTTGTTATTTGGTAGACACCGGTTTTGTGGCTGAGGCATTACTTCTTTAGACAGTGATTCTCCTATTATTTCTTTATTTTAGATGCTGTGCAGCTGGAAGGATGTTTGCTCCTTTTCACAGAGATCTAAAGAGCAGTTGTTGTAACTGGATGTCACTTCTGGTGGAAAAGATGAAGAAGATGCCAGGAAGTGGTAGAAGGATGATGACAGGGCGTTTTTTAATGACTTATTGCATAAACAAACTTATTTGTGTGTGATTTTAATTGTTTTTCTTAGTTATTGGAAAAATGGCAATTGCAAAATTGTGTTTTTTTGACATTAGCGGAATATTGACAAAGTTTTGTGCAGATTTGTAATGGAAACGCAGCTGATGATAATAGACTGTTGATAATGATTCCCACTCATCTGAGGTGTTGTGACAGACCTTGTGATGTTTTCTTGTAAAGGTAAGACAAGGAGACCTGAGTCGTCACTCTGATCTGTAATCTTCATCAGATGAACCATTTGAAGGTAGAAATCAGCTCCTCCTTTAACATTTGTCGCCAAGGTTCCTCCACAGATCTCAAGCTGTGTGAGCCCCAAAACTAAAACGATCCGTTTCGGACTCCGTACGGCGTCCCCTCCGATCCAGCAACCCTCCCTGTACACCCCTCCTCTGGAGTAATGGGATTCCTCAAAGCTGCAGATGGATGGCAAATCTAGGCAGTTTCATCTACTAAAAGAGGGCATAAATCAGTGGTGGAGGAAGCGGGGACGAGGCAGGGGTTATCACCAGTCTGCCTCCCTCATGAGAGCTTTGCATTAAAGCATTAGTGAAATTAATTCATCTTTCATAAGAGGTTTGAGCAGTATCTGTGATCTATGATAACAACCAATTTCTCACTACGGAGGGGTCGCAGGAGGAGGGAGAAAAAGAGGGAGGGGGAAAATACTCTGCGACCCTGATAGACTACACAAATCTGCTCTTTTTAAATGGGCTAACATTATGTGGAGTGGTGCTCTCTGGAGCATCATCCCAGATTCATACGCAGGCTGGGGAAGAGGCATCTATCACGGGCCAAAACTTTTCTCATCTGCTTGCCCCACACACACACTCCCACTCATCCTTCTCACGCTGTTTTTGGGCCTTCGTCTTTAATGTTTTCACTCCTTAATTGTTTTTAGATCAGGAGATCCTGAAGCTACTTCTGTGGATCTCTAGGATGTACAATGAGGTAGTGGAGGAGCGCGCGCGTGCGTGTGTATGTGTGTGTGTGTTTTTGGGGTCCTAAAGTGTGTGAAAGAGACGGAAATTGAGGGGAAGTGTGTGAAGGGGCCGTATCCATCTGTTTTGCATATATTCGCGGAGGCGGCCGTCGGAGCATGGTTGACGGATGAGCGGGGAGCGCAGGGATGACACGAGGGCCGCCGTGCTCTTTATTACTACATCAGCACTGCGGCACTGTGCGTGCGGCTCGCTGTCTGACGGGAAAACTGAACACAGCGGAGCGATCAGCGGGAAGCAACCAGGACCTTTTTCTTTTTAGGTGTAATTCATGTTCCAACTGAGCATGCATATGAGAGATATAACTTTTTTTAATCTAAAATGAAGGAAAAACAAAAAAAAAAAAATTTAGTTAAAAAAAGTATTCATGTGTTTATGAACTTTATTTTTTCCCACCTGTGGAAAGAAGTCCGCTGGGAACTTCTCCTTCTGCACCATGGGTAACTTATGTTGCCTTATTATGCCGATTTCCCTCCCGGTCACCTTCTGAAACCTGCCGTCTGAAGAGGAAGAAGAGGAGGAGGAGGAAGAGGTGAGACGGAGAAGGACAGAAGGAGGAAGAAGTGAAGGAGAAAAAAGGAAAAAAAGAAAGAAATGTTACAAAAAACAAATTGGTTAATATTTGGAGACTTCATGAGTGAGTCTGAATCTTCTGTTCAGGCTGCTGAAGTGGCAACTGCACCACCTGCTGGCGAGACTGGAGAACTTCAGGAAGAGAATTAAAATGAGGAGCAGCTACAGGAAAACAGCTTTTGTTTTAATGTGAATATAATATTTAATGACTGTGAATGAAGGATAAACAGTTTAATAAGTGGTGATATATGTAATAAAATAGCTGCATTGATCTCATAATATGAAGCCAAAATTAAAACATGGACTCTCTTAAATCAAGAAAAACAAAACAATTTTTTAAAGAATGAACAACACATACCAAGGCTAAACTGTTGTGTTTACATGATGTAAAGAATGTAGTCAATTTGGAGCTTTTTTCCACGTATCATTAGACAAATCTTGTAAAATTCAACAAGGACGGAAAAGAAACACAAAGAGGAGCATTAACCTGGTTGAATAAGTGTTCAAACCCCAAATCAACCTTTTGATTCAATTTCCTGAATCAGAGCTCACACCTGCCACAGAATAGAGAGAATCTAATTAACCTGAAATAAAGTTAAGCTCTCTAATATAATTCTACTGACTTAAATCGCTCTATATTTATATTTATATATAAATATTTGAATACTAAATGGACACTGAAAACATTCAGAAATACATTTTTGATGTGTTGCCGATACAAACAATTCTGACCCGACAAACAAACATCAAAATTCTTATTTCAGTGTTGTTTTCTGATCTTATTTTGAGGAAGATAACAGGTGGAACCTCGACGCAGGTGAGCGCAGAACCCGGGCGGTAAATGGTGAACATTTGATGCCACATTCATGCTTTAAAAAATGTGACAAACCAGATCACACGGTTCCAACCTGGGTGTAACTAAAACAGCTGATCTTATGCTGCCAGGACCATTGAGTGAGCAAAGCTGAGCTAAATGTTCACTGAAGTGTTTTACTGCGACCATCGAGATTCATCGCAAACTATTGGCTTATGGAGTATAATCTTGAAGATGAACAGGAGATTGCTACTCGTAGATTTTTCTCAGAAATGCAGATTCTCTCAATAAGTAACACCAAAATTACATGTCAGTATCACAATATGGTAAAATAGCTGTAACATGTGATGAATGGCACAGAATGTTGGGAAATGAAAGTTTGGATTGATTATTAGTTTGTGAACAAAATTAGGTCATCCAATTGAAAAATACTTTGTTTACCCCAAATGGAAATTAAATGTAATAACTCATTTCATCCAAGCATCTTCAAAGAAAAGTTGTGGTTGGTGATGCTGTGGATCCAAAGAGTCTCCTGTAGCAGTCAGTGTTCCAACTAACTGAAGGAACCTCTGACTGAAGACTTTTGACGTATGGGTCTCATTAATGTCATGAAACGCTAACAGCTCAATATTCGGGCAGCTCGATATCCCACAGTAACATGTCCTGCTTGACACCAGCATTGCTAATCCATCTTATTTGCTTTTGCTGTTTCACTTTAAATCTCTTTCTGGCCAAGACTTCCTCCTTTCCTCTGGTCTCTGCATCCATGAAGCCTGTGTTTCAAGTCCTCTATGATTTGGGGTCGTAGTTTAGGTATAATTTGAGCTAATCAGCTGCTCCCAATGATAAAAACAATACTTTGTTGCCAAGGTTACGCATCAGGTCAGCTATCCAAAAGCAGAAATGTAATTTCAAAAATTCTTCCAGCTGCACAGCATCCAAAACCAGAGGGAACAATTGTCTAAACAAACCCAAAGCCAAATTTGATCCCAAGTCAAACTTTCATTTTTCAGCAACAAAACGATGCTAAATAGAAATCCAATGAAATATTGACGTCAACAGGAGAAGATGAACCAAATCTGACTTTAGGGTTGTGGAAAAGACGTGTTGTCACAATCTGAGTGGACAAAAAAGTCTGACAGACTTTTCTGGGATGCTGACAGACTACAACCAAGCACAATGTGACAACTCAATCAAAAAGCACGCACTCATGCAACAAGGTCAGGGTGTTGTTTAGTTTTTTTCTATTTCGTGATTTTATTGTAACACATGATGCTTTGAACACTCAAAAACATGTAAAAAACACAATGAAGTAAATAAGTGCTATTTTTATAACCTTCATTTAAGTATTTTCTCAGGATTAAGCGGACAATGTATGAGAATTTATTGGTAGTTGATTGCTGTTAAAACATGTTTTTATACATGTATAGCACTTACAAATATTAGGAAGGTGTAATTGACGCGTTGCATTCCAGCTTGCAATGAAACTTTACAGGGAGCAAAAGCCAGACCATAACGTATTTTACCAAGTTGAAAAATGATTTATTGCTACTTTGAATCAGAATTTATTTGTCTTTTCCTAAGGGACATTTTTCACAACTACATGGAAACAAATATACAAAACAAAAAAAACCACACAGAGTACAGGCAAGCCCAGATGTGAGTTAAATTAAAGAAGCAGAGTAAAATGGCTATTATTTTAACATTTATGGGTGTGAACATTTTAATTCCACTGCAGAAAATGATCAAAATGTAAAATTTCTGACTGAAGTTCTTCTTCTGCCTGTAGATGTGTGTGACCCCTCCCCCACGCCGCCGCCCTGTCCTTCACTGGTGCTAAAGCTGATCTGGTGTCTAATAGGAAGTGAGGCGCCTCCACATCTATATCCTTTCTTTAATTAGCGCGGTCGCCGGACCCAGAGGCCCTCTGACACGGCGGGCTGATGAGACCGCTGTAACTGTCCAATAACTTGTAGAACGCCATTACCGGCAGCCCCGAAACTGTATGAATTAAATCCTAATATTAATAAGCATTACCATTCGGTCTTGCTGCCTCCGTATTATTTGAAGAGTCAATCTTAGCTGACTGGTTCTGATGGAAGCAAGAATAGCTGGTAAATGGGATCGACACGAGGATTCATTTCTAGGGATTGGTGATGTATCTGTGGTGTGTGCTGGAGGTGTGTGTGTGTGTGTGGGAGGGATGGGGTGTCTCACCTTCGAAATCAAACTCGAAGACGTTTTTCAGAGAATCGTGGATAAAGTAGAAACTTCCAAGAGCCTGGAAAGAGAGAAGATAAAACAATGTTAGATGGTTGATACTGCAGAGAAGGAATTAAAGGACTGACTGAAACATCTTCAAAAGCAGTGGGTGGGTGAGTGAGTGAGTGAGTGAGTGAGTGGTGAGTGAGTGAGTGAGTGAGTGAGTGAGTGAGTGAGTGAGTGAGTGAGTGAGTGAGTGAGTGAGTGAGTGAGTGAGCGGATGGATGGATGGATGGACGGACGTTGCCCCAGCTTGTTCAGGTCCAACACGATGTCAAGTTGAAAAGACATCAGCAATGCTGTTACCATAGCAACAGTTGCTCTACAATAACGTGATTAATTAGCTCAAGTTTAAAACATTTAAAACAGCTGCTGCTCTTCATTGTGAGTTTACAACCTTCAGCCTGTCCCTCTAATTAAACGACTGACTTCATAAGGTTGGCAACGTGGCCGGACAGAGCCACTCCACCAGAACCGCTACACACCATCAGCTGCACAACGACAGGTGCAGCGTCCTCCCAGTACTGTACACTTCGCCTTTTTCCTGCACTCCTCCAATGCAACAATTTACCCTTTCAGAGCACACATTCAGATGGACTTTTCAATGAGCAAAGATCAACTTCAATAGGCTTAAAATCTTAATTTTGCCTCCGAACAATCAGGAAACTTTCCCAGTCGGTGGACGAGCCAATCAAAGTCTGTGGGAAGAAGTGGGAGAGCGGCAATGGGGGGGATTTGATGCGGTTCACACTCCACTACACTGCTTTCTGTTGGCCTCTTTACATTTAGGGCAAATGGAGGCTAAGCTCAAGCTCAATCCCCTGTGTCTTTGAGATAGCAGACCTTTGGCTCAGGATAAGTCTCTGTCCCCCCCCAGCCACCACCAACACCCCCGAGCAAACACTGAGGCGAAGGCTGGTGAGTCAGTTCTACTGGAAAGAGCTGATCCAACAAAATAAAAACAGAACAGAGGACAAAAACAACTAAGTTAGATGCAAACATGAAAATGTTGGTGAATGAAAAAATAAATAATTTCAGAGTAGAGATGCATCAGTCTAATATTAATATCTATATCAGTCCTGATATTGAAAAGGTATAGAGATAAGCTTGTTGCATTAAGCAATTAATCAAATGATAAATCAAAATGAGCTCGATGAATTAAATTGTGATGACTATTATTTTTTTAAGGAAAAACTATCAATTATTCTCTCTCAGCAGTTGCAGAGGCTTCACATGTATCTGTCGATCGGCAATTTCCCAAAATGAAGGAAATTCGGGTCAATTTTTTGGTGCATACCTAATTAGAACGTTCTAAACAAAGCACAGACCTAAATCCAATTGAGAATCTGTGGCAAGACTTCAAAGCTGATGCTCAAAGATGTCCTTGATCTAATATGAAGATGTTTGCAGCAAAATGTGGTTCCACACAGTATCGACTGTTTTTAAGTGTGTGCATCTAAAAACAGATGCACACACCCAATTTTTGAGGAATTTATTCATGAAACATTTGAAAATGATGTGCAATCTAGCTTTCATTTCACAATTACACACTACTTTATGTATTGAATTAGACATGTGATCAATAACAACAGAACATTCAATACATAGTCCTCATCTGACATCACACTTCTGGGATCCTTTGTATCTGGCAGCCATCTTGGTAGGTTTTCGTAACTAACTGACATGGCAGTTGCTATGGAGTTAAATGGCAACAATAAACAAGCCACAGGCTTACAGCTAGCTCTTGCCTTGTTCCTATTTAACTTATAAACAACTATAAAGCCTTAAACTTTTTTTTCTCATATACTTTCTTCCTGTTGGCCTTGAAGTCATGGTTCATCTATGCTTTGTGCTGCCAAGATGGCGGTTCAGTGGTGTGGATAACTTCTGGTTCGGACTAGAGGGAACTAAAATATAGACTATTCACTGAACTATGATCCAGAACAACACAGCATTCTGGGAGATGTAGGCAGAGGACAGACTTTAGCTGCTCAACCTCTCATGGTCCGCTAAGAAAGGTTGGTGGAATCAACTAACTCACTCACTCTTTGGTTACCTAGCAACAACCTGTTGAGTAACTGGCGCAGCAGCAGTTTAAGGTTCCACTGCTATGAAGCTACTTTTTTTCAAGTAGCTTCATAGCTACTTGAAAAAAAAAAAAACAATGGCGTGGAGTGAAAACTGTGTCAGATATTTAAAACAAACACTAATCAAAAATTATCAATAGTGACTTCTTCGATCATGATACGTTTTTCAGCCATATTGTCTGTTGCATACAATCCAAAGAACTTAGGTTTGTAACATAACAAAAATCAGAAATTGTCCAAAAGGCGTGAATACTTTCGTAAGGCAGAGCGTATGATAAGGGGAGAGGAGCTAAAGGAAAAAATTCAGGAGGCATGAGGCAGGATTTTATCTTTTCTCGTCTTTTCCTACGCGGGGGACAGCGTTCCTCTGCATTATTTATGTTCGCCGGCACATCTTGAGATTAAACATTTGCTGATTTGTCAAAAGCACAAACATGAGGTCCTGCCCATCTCCTTGACATATAAGTTCAGCCGACACAAAACACCGTCGCACATTTAATTGATGAGAACTGCGGCTGGTGACCCGAACCTCCGCCGTTCCACCCACCCCCTCCCCTTCCCCTTCGTCATTCCCTCTTCCCAGCTGTGATGGAAGAAGGCGAGACTCAAGGTCAAAACTTCACCGCGGAGGGAGAGCGGCTTCCAGGAAGGCGGCCGCTGCGCTTTATTTGTGCTCGCTTCTCTTTATGTTGTCTTTCACCTTAAAGGTGCCAACACCAGACTGGGAGATAAATAGGAAAACACAGGCAGGGAGGGAGACGGGTGCCATTTGTCAAGGCGGTGGCGCCGTGCTAAGTGCTGTTGTTTATGGGAATTTTTCAGAGGCAAAAATAAAGAGACAAAAGGTGCATATCTTTTTAAATAACAAATTAAACTGCACTCTGCAATTTATCTTACGGGTCCAAGCACAGTTGATCGACAGGAAATGGATGGACTTCACATGTATGAGACTCTCATGGCATATTGTTAACCTTGAAAAAAGTCCACAGACACGACATTTACAGCAAAAAGGATAACATGATGTAACTGCTTTTAATTTCAGGTTGAATAGAAACAGTTTTTCCTACTGCTGAAAAACATTAGGACATATTGTGGTTAAAATAATAATTTAAAAAATGGTATAATTGTTAAAGTTTTTGTGAAAAGATTTAGCATTTTTTATGGTCTGTTTTATACGACAGAATATTGGGGTTATTGTGAATCAAAGAACAAAAAAAAACAAAGCAAGGATTGAATTTCTATCAAAAAATCCTTTAAAAAAATCTACATTCATTTTGCATATTTCCAATGCAAAATGAAAATATGCATTTCCATTTTATGTGATATCAAAATGTTAGAAATTTGCAGGGAAAAAGAAGACAATTTTCCAGAGTAAAGACATAAATTTATTAATATTAAAACTAAGATATTGTCTGGTATTACAAAGTCAGACATTTGAGACACAAAGTGCTAAAAGTTCTCTAAGGTTAAAGATGTAAATAAAAACATCCACATCTGGACATTTTGCTGAGTGGAAGTGGAAGATCTGGACTCTTTTCCTGAACCGAGTCCAAACTCGATCCAGACATGCTGCAGGACTTCAGAGCTCATTCTGATTTAATTAGTTTACTAATAACTTCTGGCATTTGTTTGTTGAAAAATGACCAAGTTTATAATCTCAGTAAACTCTGGAGCTTTTTTCTCACACGTGACATTATAATCCATAGAATATCTAAGTGTTGACATCTTAATGTACACCTTTATCAATGAAAAAAAAAATTCTTGCCAATACACAACTTCTCAATGTCAAAAAAATATTTTTAAATATGTAAAATTAATCCAGAAGGTTTCAGTTGTTTGATGAAAATCTACTCTTCATGGCCGTATGAAATTTTTTACCTTTCCTTGTTGCCTCTTTAAAATGCGCTTGGACAAAATGCAGTTTGTAAAGTCCCAAAAGTATTTAAATATATAAGTATATAATACATTAACGCTGGCCAGGAGTGCACAGCAACAGGTGGGGGAGGAGCAGTACTCTATGACGCAGCATTTGAACCATAGGAATGCTATTTCTAAGAATTTCAGCAGCTTTGGGCTTTTTCAGCCTTGGTACAACCAGAAACGGACTTTGTCTACATGTAGGTAATGGCTGAAGTCTTCAATAAAATAACTGTCAATTCTGTGCTATCCTGTCATTAAAATGTAACATTTTTCTGTTTTATTGTAAACAATACAGAGATCTAAATTATCGCAAAATAAAAAATCTAAAAAGGTTTTTCCTAAAATTAAAAATCCTCAATGTGTAGATTTCGGAGGAAGGTGGTGCTTCTGCAGGAGATCCAGATCAGACGACTATGAACAAAATGAATATGACACCGGCTAAATCAATTATCAAACAAATGATAAACAGCCGTGCCTAAGTGGCTACCCGTGTAATCGCAAAAATCTACTTAACCCCAACCCTCATAAATATTCATTTGACGCTGGGGTTCTGAACCCAGCAGCCACCGCGCTCCTTCCTCCTCCTTCTGCTCCTCTTCCTCTCTCCTGCACTCTTCATGAAGGAGCCATTATATTAGCAGGGGCCACAATTAATCCATTTCTCTCCTCGCATGACAGCCTCAAAATATTCATTAGGGCCGGACTGCGCTGACAGGCCGTGCTTATCTCTTACCAGTGGCTTTACAATGGCCCGTGTCAAACGTATGTTTGTCACGTCCCTCTTTATTGATTAGCTGCCAGATTCACTTGAAATAATTAAAAGATTATTTTACATATTTATAAACCTCACTGCCAAGGCGCCTACTTAATTTTCCATTAGTAAAATGCAGTCTATTAAGTGCGCTGTGAAGGCCGCGGGGGGAGCAGGTGAGGGGAAATGAGTAATCGCTATAATTGTAGACAGAAAAACAATAACCGCGCCATAAAAGCTGGGATTTTATGACCTGTTCTGGCAATGCTATCTCTTATCACAAGTCATGTCGGCTCACAGATAAGGACACACTGACACAAGCCTGGCTTTGTGCACTGCTCTCTCTATGTGTGTGTGTGTGTGTGTGTGTGTGGCTGACATTTCCAAAAGCCCAGCAGATACGAGCTGAACAAGTCCCAATAGACTTGCTGGTGGAAAATAGAGACTTGAAAGCAGCAGTACATAGCCCGCATACTTTGCTCCGCTGAATGTTTCATCAATACCAGAGGTTGCAAAAAGCGCTGCGGGCCGGCGGGGAGAACCAGGTGTTCTCTGACCCCCGCATAGATTTTCTGCGTTTAATGTGAAAAATGAGCCATAAAGCCAACATAAAAGTAATAATTTTTCCTCAAGGTCTCGCCTCCAATCTGCGCTCAGGGAAGAGTGGCCAGTCCCACGGGGGCCGACACACTCCGGTGTCATGGCGGTGTCACCGTGAGACTTCAGAGGGTAATGCTCTGCCGCCCCTGCAGATGCTCAGTCTTAGTGGGTTTGATGGTGAGGGTCCAAAAGGGTTTAAAGCGGGAAAATGTCTTGGATTTAACAGGCAAAGTAACAACTATTAGTGAGGTCATCTCTATAAAAACAGGAGTTGACAGTTTCAACAGAAAGACGTCATCAGTAGATGTGTTGCCATTACAAATGTGCAAAAATCTTTGGCTTTAGTCTTCTAATGTCGAAAAAACACAATTTCGCAATTGCAATGTTTCCATTTAATAAGAAATGAAAATAAAATCCCATGTGAGTAAACTTGTTCACAAGGTAAGTTTTCAGAAATCATGGCAGTGACGGATGTAAACAGTTACATGGAATATGTTCATAATTCAGACATGATGCCAGCACTCATCTATCAGCAATTAGAGAAGTTGGCATCTTATTCAGGCATTTGAGAGGCTACATGTGTGGCATTTTGGGGAAAATGTAGTCGGCGATTTTATAGAAGAGCTGTGGATTCGATACGTTCAAATGAGATCAAAACAGTAGAGTCTGTAGAGTGGCTGTCCCATTAAATGTATCCAAAGCTCAGACCATGCAATGCTCTGAGAAAATGCAACAACTCAAGAGCTTCGTCTCAGACTCTACTCAGCATGATAAATGTTTAAGTTCAAGACAAAACAATTAGAAAAAGACTGAAGTGTGTCTGGAAGGGTTGAAGGAGAAAGTCTCTCCTGTCTAAAAAGAAAACGATTTTGGTCTGTACCACTTCTGGAGAAAACCAAACACAACAATTGTCAAGCATAGAGCTAAAAGAATGATGATTTGAGCGTGTTTGGAAGTAAACTTCCTGCTTTGCAAACTGGACTTTCTAGGCAAACAAACTAGAGTTCGACTAAAGCGGACTAAACAGGGCTGGTGTGAATGCACCCTAAATGCCGCTCATGCTACCACCATTCTGCCACCATAACAAATGTTATGTCAGAAAGGTCAATCAGAGATTTATAGTCATCTAAGTGAATCAAATGCCACATCTTTCTGATGTGGAGAATCCAAAGTTCTGCTGAAGCCCCTATTGATATGCAGAATCTGGGCCCCAAACAGCACCTTCACAGGAGCCTCTCTGCACAAACAGCCTGTTTGTCATCCCAGCAAGGAAAACGCCACGGCACTAAAGTGTGCAGCATCAATAGATGGCTTGCTCTTTTCTTCCAGTCCAGAGATACAGATGGAGAAGCTTTAGTATTTTTTGCCACTCCAGAGCCCAGCAGCCATCCCAAACTGCCATATGTGTTTGCCAAGTCCCCTCTCACCCCCCCTTTGCAGTGCCATTGATTGAGTATTCACAGTATTGAGCCACAATGTCTATTATTCATGGGGTGCCGGGTAGGCCTGACTGGATACACAGACAAAACTCTCATTAAAACTTCTTCTGTCACTTCCTGTGATTTGAAAGCGGCCCGAGTGATGGAGGCATCCGTCAGGGGGCTGGAGAAACGCTCGTCTCTGGGGATGGGAGGGGGTACCAGGGGCTCTAGGTAAGAACGGAAAGGACTGAACTCTACAAAGAGGAAACAAGTTAATGTGAATTTACCTAATTATAAGGTAATTACAACTAAGATTAGATTTACTCTCCTTCTCCAATAAGGAAAATAATGTGCAAAGCTTGAGAGAAAATTGGTTTATATCACAAATCAGGACTTAAACTGATCCTGTACAATTAATGAAACCAGGTAGATTAGCCATTTTAACCTCTTTTTGATCAATACTAACCCAAAGCAGTGCATTATGGCCACTGTGCTAAATGCTACAGTATTAACTAAGAGCATAATGTAAAGGGTACAGGGTTCCTATACTTTTCTCACAGTAAAATTCAAACATTTTCAAGCATTATCAAGGTAAGTTGAAATGAATTTTTATTGTTTTTACATTGGTTAATGCTTTTATTGTAATTTTGTAGTACTTTAAGATTTACATGTAAGGTGTGTTATGAATAATATTTTATTTTTATTATTATTATTATTATTATTAAGTTTCCAAACTTTTACAGCACCACACTTTGAAGTTACAAACAACACAAATAAACATAAAAAAAGAAAAAACAGTTTCATTTCACTGTTTCATAGTATAATGTATTACTGTTATTAGCAAAAAGAAAGAATTTTGGTAATTCTAACTGACCTAAAACAAAAAAAGTTTAGTCTGGTTTGACTTCAAACTTTACAGATCTGGTTTCAACTGTAAATAAACTGATTGCACTTTACTACAAAACTGTGCAGTTTAAATCTCAAGCACTTTCAAGGACTTTAAAAAAAAAACAACTAGAGGGAAATTTATAAAGCTGTAAGTTATAAAATGTGTTGCATGTTTTGCACACTAACAGCTCCAGTTCCTCACTTTATGCAAACATGAACATTAAGTCCAACAAATGCAAACAAATTGAAAATGTTTTTACAGAAGTTGACAATGTGTCTGTAAAGTTTGTATTATAAAGTTTAAGAGGCTGACATTTCTTCCTCACTGCAAAAACACAAAATCAAGTACTTTTCAAATTTTTATAGCAACTATTTTAGAACACATGAAAGTAGACAAAATTAACTTATAAGCAAGATAAAGAAGCTTGTTTTACATCAAAATTTCTTGAATATAGAAAAGTTCTGGTTCCAGTGGCAGATTTTTTTACTTATAACAAAACATTTTTCCCATGTAAAAAGAGAAAGAAAATCTGCCAGTACAACTAATGCTTTTACATCTGTAAAAATGTAAAATGTAAATGTAAATCTGAATCTTTATGAAAAGTTGATTGTAAGTTAGTTTCCACTTTTTTTAGCACAAAGTATGAGCTAAACTCTGGTTTGAACAAATTTAGTTCATCAACTTTATTTATGAAGTGTTTTAACATCAGCCAAAACTGAAAAAGTGCTGAACATCAGTGATAAATAACATAAACCCCCAAAAAATAAAACTAGAATGATTTAAAAACGCAAGCACAATAAAATGATGCAGTTAAACAGATAATTATAAACAATTATTTCAGTAATTGAGTAATCAAATAATCAATTAAACAATTGCCCCGTTCTCTAGCTACTTAAGCTAGAAAAACAAATATATTAAAGAGAAAATGATAAAAAATTAGGTTTTTTTAAAATAAGAAAACATTTTTTTTTTTGCTTAAAATGCAATAAGATTCAAACATCTCTAGATTGAAGTATGAAAAAACATTTTAAGTGTAAAAATAGATGAGAAGTAAAACATTTCACATCAACTTAAATTGAGCCATTAGTAACCATTGCCTTTGCGCTGCGCCTCGAAGGCGGAGCTAGCCCCACCCAGGCGTTTTTCACAGCAGAATGGTTGCCATGGTAATTAAATGATTTCTCAAATATCCATGAAAAAATCAAGGCAACACTTCAGGTAAGTTTCTGATGAGGGAACAACATTATAACATGACGCAAAGCTCAAAAAAGTTGATTTTACATAATATTGTCCCTTTAAAAAAAAGGCTGGATTGAACGTAGCATAAATCACTCTCACCACTGCTGCCTTTTTTATATAAAAGAATAAAGAAATGAGTTCAGACATTTTATTTTTCTGTTGATTAGCAGTGATATCCAACATGCATTACATCAAAAGTCGCATCTGAGGACATTTATTCAAACCCATCTCTCACAAAAAAACGAGGTGCTGTTACTGTATGCATCAAAGATATTTAACAAAGTTATCAAAGTCTTCCATCAGAATTAAGCTGAAGGGGGGGAAAAAAGCCAGCATTATACCCAAGATGCTTTAAAGTCTGAGTCATATCATGTACACTCGTATTCACTTTGTTTCTTTTTTTATTTTTATTTTTTGATGAATGTCGCTGCTGTGATGGTTTTATTGCTTTAGACCCCTCTGCCGGGCAGGTTAGAGGAGCGACTGGACGACGGATGAGCGTGGCAGGAAATTGGCAGATGGAAGCATCCATTTCACTGCTAATTAGGGGGTCCAGAAGCCCGCCGACTGACAGGGTTCAACTGGGCAATGTAGTGCCTGCCAGCTCCCATCCCGAGCGCTTTATAAAACGCTCTTTAATTCCCCGGCACAATATCATTAACTTTGTAAGTGGATGAACACAATGGACAAGCAATTTAATTAACTTCTACCATTGAATGTTAGAGGGGAGACTAAATGAAATTAATGCACAATATTTCCCAGGGAGGCAGCCAACCTTGGGAGTCGGTCTGGATTGTTGGCAGGTCAGGCGCTGCTGTGGGTTTGGCCAATTATGCCTTGTTTAGACCCATCCATAATATTTTCCTCAAAAGAAAATAAAATCAGTGGTTTTTAGATCAATCATGAGCGTGCGTCGCTCTGCATTCTGGGAGATTTTAGAATAATGAAGTGGAAGCCCGGAAACGGTCCGCCAAAAGCCTTGAAAGTCAACTGAGCTGAAAAATCATAACTGATCCGTGGAGCTGCAGGAGTTCACTTGTAATAGACGATCAATAAATGGCTTTGTGGAGGTTGGGATTGGGAAATAAAACCCGACAGATGATTTTTTTTTTTTTTTTACACTTATGTTGTTGTTGAATTTTTTTCAGATCCTCGGACCTGAAAGGATGAAGATACTTTAGTGGAGGAGAGAACCCAGCATATCAGTAAATATCAGCGAATTTATTAGAAAGGCATTGTTTTGTGCATAAATGCATTAAAATATTGATAAAGCATTTGTGAAAAAAATTATGTTTTCATAAAAATTCTATTTGTAAATGTTATGTCAAAAATTATCGCCTCTCCAATAAACTATGCTAAAATCTATGATTGTGTTACATAAATCATATTAGTGCTGCCTTGATTTTTTATTTTTATTTACCTTTATTTTACCAGGATTAAAGCCCATTGAGATTAAAAACCTCTTTTCATTTAAAGCAAAGGGAATTAACACATTTTTGCATGTCTTCTGGTTTTTATGTCTCTTTTCTGATTAGCTCTTAGTCTTTGAGGGTTGGTAGGACTACTTGCCATCACCCTAATCTTTAGTTCCGTCTGATTCAAGACAGGGCTTTGACTGGGCCACTCCAAAACGAGAATGCTGCTTCCACCCTTACGAAATGTGTTGTGACAATAAAAATATTACTGGGGTATGAATAGTTTTGGGCTCATTTAATGGTTTAGTGTAACTGACTGCAGAGATGTAAATCACTGCCATTAAAGGGAGAAGTTTAATAAAACGGAGAGCTTTAAAACATCTTTCCGCCTCCTGGTTTATCCAGCTCACGATTAAGATGCTTCAGATCCTTGATGAAGCTCAGGTCAAAACGGAGCGGTCCACAATTAAATTAAGATGCATGCACGACCTCCAAACTTCGTTTAACATCCATTCATTAAAAACAGCAAAGAGAAATATGAAGAAAATTAAAGGTTCTGAGAAGAAATTTAGCTTGCTAACAAGGTCAACTTCTCAGCACTAAGTGTATCGGACATCTGCGAGTGGGCATGAAAAGACCGTTCTTCCTTCCTCGCAGGAAGAGCGTCTTCTAAAAGCAATCTTCAAATGACCCGCTGATCTCGGGGGCTCGAATAAATAGTCACTTTCTCTAAACGACGACGCTGTCTTGGCTCGACAAAATCATCATTTTAAAAGGGGATATGAAGATGATGAATATTTGCCTTATTAGATTGTTGCTAAAGATGAAAAATCAAAGTCTGTACAACGAAGATACCCATTAGTAATTAAAATGACATTACCTCCGCTCTGCGTTCTCTGCTACTGCTTGCTTGCCAAAGCCATTATTCAATTGTTTCAGATGTCGGGGGTACAAAGTCTTTAATATACTTATGCTCATTAATGTAAATCATATTTGGCTATGGATGTCCAATAATCAAAAAGAATATTTCAACTTGTAATTTCCCATCTATAAAAGCATTCCCATTAGCGAAGGAGGCTCCATGGAAACGACAGCTCCTTGAGCTCATTGATTTTCTTCTTCTTCTTCTTTCTTTCTTCATTCCTCCATTTTGGAAAGGCTGCTAATGTTGTCATGGACTGTTCATCAATCTATATTTTTATCTGATTCAATAACGTGCCTATTCATGTGGTCTCATTTGTGAAGGAATTGATTAAATTAGGATTATACAGGCTGTGGGGAGGCTGGAAGCAATATAATTTTAACTGATTACTGGAATCAGATAAAGAAGTTTGAAAAAGTTTGTTGACTGAAAGTACAACTTATTTATTTCAATTCATTCTTTGTAGCAGGCTTCCTTAACATTCTTATTGCAGATCTCCTGATTTTTCAGTGACATGTGATCCAAAGGAAAAGTTTGTTGCTGATGATGGTGGCAACAACTATCTATGTCAAAAGGGCTATACTGCATCCACATGTTTCAACAAGTCAAGTTTAAGACTTTTTGAGACCTTTTTGATGCCACCTTGTATGAAATTTAAGGCCAAAACCCTTTAAATGTAGGAAATGATTGGGGCATCCTACTTTATTACAATGAAACACAACAAAAACTGACATTTCTGTGGTCTGACTGTGGCTCTAGGTAGCAGCTTTTTGCTTCTCATGCTCCACTTTGAAGCATCTTAACCCCCATAGTGCCTAGCTTAAAGTGTTTTAGCACAAAAAATCATATGGGTTGGTGATGGATGGACGGATGGTTGAATGGATAGATGAATGAATAGATGGACAGATGGACGGATGGATGGGTGCTGGGTTATGTATCTGGTTTCAGCCTCATCATGTATCTCAGTTTCTGCTCGGCTGCAGCGTTCGGCTCCCTCTGCTGGCCGCCACAGGCATTGTAGTGAGTAACTCTTCTTGGCTGTCCAGTGAGTCGCCGCTCTTTACCTCTGAAATATATTACTTGTTTACTACATCTTAGTGGCGCTACTTCATCACATGCCACACAAACTTATCTCCACATCTAGAGCCTCCTCCTTCCTCAGCAAGCACACAACTCATCCTACACGACAAAAACCAGTGTAGCTCATGACCATGAAACATCTATAGAACATGGCCGCTTCCCGGCCTGCCGCATCTCTGTGGACAGATTCGATAGCGCCTCTGTGGAGTCCAGGCCACCGCACCACAGGAGAGGGTTCAGTTTCGGGGTCATGTTCAGAAAAAATTTTTTTTCTTCTTTTTTACCCCCTGGGATGTATAAAAAAATAAGCAGCTTTCTGTCTGCGTGCTGTCTGGGTATGAGCAGAGGCGTTCTCGGAGCACAACAGTGAGCACGGGAGCGTGAAGCTTTAGACGAGTCTGCAGGAGCACATGCAGCAGCTCGTCTCGGGCTAAGACGGCCGTCCGGTGCCTCTTTGTGGCCTTCTTTGTCTTTATGTAAAAACCAATGCTCTCCAATGATGTGTTATGTAAAATTCCCAGAGGCTTGATTTAAATGGTTGGATATCCTCCATGCTAGCTTAGTTATACTCCAGTGCATCGCCCCTGAGAGCGCAGGGACGCTGCATAAAAAGCAAATGTAAATGCAGCCTCAGCTTCTTAGATAACAAGAAATTATGTCATGCCTTTTTCGTCTTATTGTATTATTATAATAATAAATAAAAAAGAGGGACTTTTCTTGCGCAGATGTTTCTTTTTATCCGTACAATCTCTGCATCCGGACTTTAAAAAGACAGCTTTAAAAAAAAACAAAAAACTGCCGGTCCCGGTGCCAGGAGCGAAAGTGGCAGCAAACCCACGTCTGCTTTGCTGTAAACACCTCACAAGCAGAAAATGTGGGAGGAAAAGAGGATTTGGATGGGGGCCCATGCAGGCATGTCTGCAGCAGGTTGCATGGGTGAGAGCTCCACCCAGGACCAGGTGCCACCTCATTCTTTATCACCGCACCACAATGTGGATCTGCTTTGTCTCAGTCTGTGCAGGTGCCTTTACAGACAATATTATTCAGAAACCTTAAACATTTACAAACACAAACTGCAATCAGGGTTCCCCAAATCAAATTTAAGACTTCTTAAGACCACCATTAATGATCTGTGTGATGACAAAAATGTACAAAAGGAAACTGCATATTCATAGTAGTGCCAATTGTATTACTCAGAATACATGTAGCATTGTCCAACCAAGTGGCGATAAACTTACACTTACCAATATTAGACGGCAAAAAGCTGGCAAGGGTTTATTAGCAGCTAGTTAGCAGTAGCTGCAACTGCCTCCAGTCACACAACATAATGACTCAAACTTTTGAAATTAAGAAGAATAAACAGAATATGAGATTAAATAATTCTGCCACAACAAAATTTAAGGCTTGTGATTAACATACTGTATTTAAGGCCTGGTTACATTTTAGTATAGAATAGAATAGAATTCAACAAGACATTTTACGTCCTTAATTTTAGATACATAAATTTATGACTCTTTTAGGATGTGTGGCATTTTGTTAATGTGTTTTAGGATTTTATATGATGTACCAAGATAAAGACGTATATAATTGTGGAGTCGGAGGAAAAGGATCCATGGCTGCTTTAAAACATTTTAAATGTGGCATGTTGTATAAATCCTTGGATAGATGGAAAGAAAATCATAGCAATTTTTCAATCAATCAATCAATCAATCAATCAATCAATCAATCAATCAATCAATCAATCAATCAATCAATCAATTAAATTTTATTTGTATAGCACCTTCCAGCAACAAGGCATTTCAAAGTGCTTTACATCATAAAAACACAAGAATACAAAGCCATAGAACACACAATCAATAGTACATTTTGCACATCAGATTATTGATTAATGTTTCATTGATTATGTTTCAAAAGCAACTCTAAGCAGCTGGGTTTTTAGTCTTGATTAAAGGCACTTTCAGCTATTTTGCAGTTTTCTGGAAGTTTGTTCCAGATTTGTGGTGCATAGAAGCTGAATGCCGCTTCCCCATGTTTGGTCTTGTCAGGTTCTGGTTCTGGTCTACTCTGCATCCCCAGAACCAGAAGACCTTAGAGGTCTGGAAGGTTGATACAACAGCAGCAGATCTTTAATGTGTTGTGGTGCTAAACCGTTCAGCGATTTATAAACTGTATTTTAAAATCTATTCTCTGAGCTACAGGGAGCCAGTGTAGTGAATTTAGAACTGGTGTCTAACTTACTGGTTTTAGTGAGAACATGAGCAGCAGCTGCAGGTTTGATTTTTTAGGCACACCTGTGAAGAGACTGTTGCAGTAATAAATGTGACTAAAGATAAGTGAATGGATGAGTTTCTCTAAATCTTGCTGAGGCATTCGTCCTCTAATCCTAGAAATGTTCTTCAGGTGATTGAAGGCCAACTTTGTTTTAGCAGTAGTGTCAAAATTACACATTTTCCTAATATTGAGCAAACCTGGACTAAACTTATTTAAGTAAATCTTTGCAAAATGTAATAATTAGAAGACAGAGTAATATTAGTGATATTATTAATTTTTTTGAATTTTAATCAGTCCTATTTTTCTCAATAGAAACCCTCTGTAGAGGAATTATCGCCACAGATTTTTCATCATCACCTCTAAGCAGCCTAAGCATTAATCATCCACACAATTATCTACAATTATCTGCAATATACTCACTTTACAAAATCTGCTCCCATTTCTCAAATCCACAAGTTAGTCCACAAACCCAAAGGACAACATTCAGGCCTCTCTGACGTTGCAGAATCGCCTCATTTCCACTCTGCCAGGCTTTGCTTTGAAAAGTTTTTTTTTCTGCATCAGAAAATGTAATTAGGTTTTTAAAATCAAGAGCTAGAATTTAAGTGAAAGAGCATAAGATCTAATGTGATTAGAGAGGCCTTTAATGAGCTGGTAATTAGCCACATCATGGCTCACACTGGGTGCCATTGTGTCTTGAACTTGAGCAGGAACCCTTCCTGACTGGGGCACCCTTTGTGTTAGATTAGTTCCCACTTGTTAGACATTATTCTCTGGAAGATGGTTATGTTTTACTTTATACCTTCATGAGACATCGCTTGGGAATGACCTGGAGGTCACACAGAGGGATAAACAGGATAAAAAGAGGGAGGGAGGGATGGAGGGAGGAAGGGAGGGAGGAAGGAACAAAGGAAGGAAGGAAGGAACAAAGGAAGGAAGGAACAAAGGAAGGAAGGAAGGAAAGAACAAAGGAAGGGAGGAACAAAGGAAGGGAGGAAGGACGGACGGATGGACAAAACAAGAAAAATGGATGAAGCAGGGAAGGAAGGTAATAAGGAATAAGGAAGCGAGAAAGGTAAGAAAGGAGAAAGGAAGGAAGGACAGATAGAAAAAAGACAAAATGGAAGTACAGAAGTACGAAAGGAAATATGGAAGGAACAATGAAAGCAAGGAAAGATACACAGACAGATAGAAAAATAGAAGGAAAAATGAAGGAAGGAAGGAAGGAAGGAAGGAAGGAAGGAAGGAAGGAAGGAAGGAAGGAAGGAAGGAAGGAAGGAAGGAAGGCGGATGTTTGGACAAACGAAAGGATTAACTGACCAAAATTGATGGAGGAATGCAAAAGTGGATATTTCTAAGAATGCAAATGAAAATCTAAGTATTTTTATCTTTTTCTGTCCTCAAATTGCTTTTTTTTTCCTTCCAGATCTGAGAAAATAATCAAATTCCAAACTTTCAACATAACATTCAACATAAGCCTTATTTACAAAACACTGAGTCTGTTTCTTTGGAAAACTGTAGCAGATATATTTTGGTTTGTGTCTCAAAGATCCAGAAACTATAAATCATGAGTGACTTGAGGCTCCACCCACAAACACGTTCAGCGCAGGATTCATCAGACGGAAACCAGCGTTCCTGAGGGGGATCGTTGTCTTTATGTTTGTGCCGCCCATCGTCAGCCGGAGCCCATCGTACCTCCGACCCCAACCGAATCTCCCTGCCACTGCTTTAATTTTTAAAACAAAAACACATCGGTCAAAGGAGAGGACAGCGAGAAGGGCGCTCCTTACGACGCCGAGCTGGACCCTCCTACCCGCTCACAGCAGATTGCTGCTTTTATTGGAAACAGTTTAAGATCTGGTAAAACTGAGGCGAAAGCATATGAAAGCAATTAGCTGAATAAGACGGGAGTTTGAGCGGGAATATAATGCTTTCAGTCAAGGGCAAAAAGGGGCCATATGACTTCAAATTTCCAAGCCATGAGACGGTTTCATTTTTGCTTTTCTATTTATAAACCAACTGGACGAACATCCCCCCAAAAATCCGATTAGGGAAATTACGAGCCCAATAAAAGGACCGGCTGTTTCACTTAAAAGCTTTGGCCTCCTGTTTCCTAATAAAGAGCAAGTGAAAAATGATTCAATAATGGAACAAATGAGTTTTATGAGCTATTAATATGCAGTACATAACATAAACACAGCAATAATATTGGATGAACATTTAAGGAGGTGAATAAACTGTCCACAGTGGGGAGAGAGTGGATTAATGGCGGCGGCTTGTCCATGCAGAGCTTGTGATGCCGTTCCTCTGACAACAAACCCAGCTCAAAGTGGGAGGCAATGACTGAGTGTGTGTCTCTAAAACGCTCTATGTGTTTAAAATGTGCTGCACAATACCTGCTAATTCTATTAAGTGCTCCTGCGTTGTGGCTATGTGGTTATGGTTTGATGTAAATGGACGGCTGGTTGACTAAACAATGCAATAGCATTAGAATAAGATGATTGGATGACAGAGTGGGGTAGAAAGGCCCGAGCCCGGCCACCCTCAGGCCGTGCCAAGTCCATTATGCGTATTGGAGGCATCTGGAGATCCGTCATGGCGAGTCAGCCGAGAGAGAGGGGAAGCTGTTGTTCTGTTTAGCCTTCATCGTCAGGATGGCTTCCACCTCACGACATCCGGGCGCAGGTAATGCAATCAATTAGGGACCTCACAAACAATCCCCCTTCTGTCAGTCTGAACCGGGGCTTCAGGCGGACTGAGGTACCAGGAGCCACCAGGCTCAAGGGCAAAGCTGGAGTTTAGACGAGTCTCACTCCAGCAAATGTAACGTCTGTAACTGGTTTTCACAATTGTTTATGATGTTTTTATGTTTTCATGATGGAGAGCACAATGAACTGCCATGTTGCTGAAATCTGCTATACAAATAAACTTGATTTATTGATTGATTAAAGAGGTTTGTTGATGATTGGAAGGACAAACTTTCACAGGCAGTGAATCTGAGATGACTGTCAATCCCTCAAATAGGCTTTCTGGGGTAAATGTATCACTTGTTTCCATTAAACAGTGGTTGGTGCGCTATTCTGTGGTCTGGCATATTCAGGAGAGTGTTTCCAGTGCCAGTTGGACTCTAACTGGGCAGGTGGGGTTAAATCCAAATGCGTAACACTGCATCATAGTAGCATGACGACTAAATGAGGCACTAGTTTGTCTAGTGACATTTTTATCCCCCAATCATTAAACTGTAGAGAGTGACACCAACAAGACATCTTCCTCATCTTATAAGTGAAATAATCCGCCAGGGGAAACTAGTACTTTTTCACCAATATTCAAGAATTATTGACTTACAACAAGCTCTTGTATCTTGTCCATAAGCTACTTATGAGCTATGTTTGTCTTCTTTCAAATGTGCTGAGATATTTAGACTAGAAACTAGACCAAAAACACCTGGTAAGGTCTAGTGGTTAGCAGTAATTTACTCCCATGTAAAGCTGGGAATTACCTGCTATTTATGCAGTCACCCAATTCACCTTAAGACAATATTCTCATTGGCTCCTCATTCCGAGTCATTTAAAGCACTTATGCAGTATGTGATTGTTTGAGTGCGTTCACCAGAGAGTCAAGAGGTTGTTTTAATTGGTTCACAACACAGAGCTTACCCCAGGAGCCACAGGATTTGTTCAAACCGCAAAGAAATTGCGAGGATTTAATGTTACGATTTCCCCCTGATATCAGGCAGCTGTGCGTGACACCGGGCTCATGTGAGAAGATCAATTCCCCCGAGGTGGAAGCATCTTCGTCAGATAGCTCGCTGAGCCACCATGACGGGGAAAATCACGAACCGCCACTTCCACCAATGTGGGGGATGTTTGGATTACAGATCTCACCCCCCTCCTTCGCATCGCTCCCTTTCTACATGACACCTTCTGTGGAGAAAGGTGTTCCCAGAGGAGGGAGAGGGGGACATCTATATACACTTAGGCAGGAGAAAGGTCAGGCTGCCTGAATGTGCCAGGCAAACAGGCAGCGGCGGTCCAGGGGGCCTGGGGATGAATCACAGGAGAATTGGTGCATGGCAGTGAATGAATAACCCGCCATGTCTCCCCAAACCCCATTATTTCCCCGCTTCTCCGGCGGGGCCTGAAATTCATGTCTGCGCATGCTGCCAGTTCATTAGGGGAGGGATGTCATTCCTCTTCTGGCTGCGGCAGGACAGGCCAGGCGGGCCCCAGGAGGACCCGGCCCTGTTTAATTCCACATCAAGCGCTCCACTGAGGACCTTAATCTCTGCTTAGGTGATCAATACTATATCAGTGTAAATTAAAACGACAATTTTAAAGCAATTAAGCCCGTTAATGCTCGATTCAAATGTCGTTATTTGCCTGGTGAGAGACGAAGGGCGGACCGGTGTGTGGGATGCACACACACACACACACGAGCAGTTTGGTTGGGGGTGGTGCTAAATTATGAGCCATGTCCACAGTGACAGGTAAACCGCTTTAACCGGCACAGCCCAATGTTGAGACCAGAAAGACAGAACTTAACAAAAGAAGCTCAACTCTCCACCCAGAGACCTCTCCAATTTCAGAGGACGATAACCCAATTGTTCAAATCTGATTTGTGCGGCCAAACCCAATTACGGCCATATTAGATGAGAAGTGGCAGGGAGCGAACGCTTGCTGAGGGAAGGCAGGGTAAATAGAGAGGGTGGGAGAGGGTGCAAAAGAAAAAAAAGGAACGTTACACAATAAAAATGCACTTAACTATAGAATCAAGCCAAGCAGTAATTGCGTGATTGGATTATTTTCATCTCAATCCCGCGTTCTGCTTTTGAAAGGCTGTTTGGAGTCATTGTTAGAGGGAAATAAATGAGACCCAACATTAACCTTGTCTCTGTGTGAGCCCTGTCTCAAGTGAGGTGATGTGGAAGTGAAGAGGAAATGAAATGATAACGTTTACACGCCGTTTATACGCCAGACAGCTGCCAAAGTTTTACAAATTTGCCAATTAAAACCAACTACACACCAGGAGAGAACTTTGCACTTTCTGCCGTTACACCAGAGGGAATATTTAACTGAAAAATTTAAAAATAAATAAATAAAATAAAAAAGTTCAACTGACTGGTTGTTGGACTTTCTCCTTCAGGTTTTACTTTAAGTCACAGTTCCATCAAATATAGCAAGTCAATAAAGCCTTGAACAAGCACAGCAGCACCATCAAATCACCATAAACATATTTAAAATTTATGCAATGACGTGTTAGATTTACTCAAGTTGTGATGCAATTTCAAATAAGAGATTCCTACTCTGGGATCCTCAAAGTATTTTTAGTAAATGTGAATTTATGTTCTTTTTGTTCAACAATTTCTGCTTCAATAACTTACACATTACACTGAACATCATAACTTTTATTTTATTTATTCTAAAAGGGAATAAAATTTTAAAGACATGTCATCAAAGTATATTTTAAGAGAAAAGAGTGAGTTTTGCCTTCGTCTCATATGACAATCTTGAGAAAATTTAATTTAAGCTGTGGTTGTCGCCATGGTTACTGATCATAACAACTGTCCAAAAGTCATAAAAGGTCAAACAATACTACAGAAAACTAAGAATGCAACGCCTCAACCAAAATATATGAACAAAATCTAATAAAAGAACAAATCAGAACAAATAAAACTCCACCATGAAAGGCACAATTGTAAAATTTTAATTTTTTAAATAAATGATTAGTGTTTCAGCTGCTCTCTGATTGGGCCTGTTTGTAATACAATGAGCCATTCACTGCTAGTAAAATCAGTTAATGCTGATGAGAGCACAGATTTGTTAGAACAACAAATTAAGTGCTGGGCCTATAATAGATTCCTGCAAACTGCACTTGAAAATAAGCCGTGATTCTCAAAACAACGGGAAGTCTGGCTAACACTATGTTCTCAAGATCTATCCAGATGATCACGAAACCCACAAAGTGTCACTGGCAATGATCACAGTAACCCGTGAAGCACTCAGACACTCTAATGAAGCGGCTAACAGAATTTCATCCTGAAGGAGCCCTATGTCTCTTAATTAGGAGCTAATGAGTCACGTGTTGACAAACCAAAAGGAAGTGCAGTGATTAAAAAGATTGCTGGAGCCCGAGGGCAAGGATTAGTCATGGAAGTGTCCGTCACTGTTCAGAGTAAACAGCTGTCACAAGACGCCGCGGTTTGGCGACACGGCTGTCAAACCACCTCAGTGACAGCATCTTAGCAAACAGTCTAATCATTGCAGATGAATGATGAGAGATATTAATGATTACAACACACCTTTACTTGATTCAACGCTTAGGGTTAGAAGAGTGATCCGAGAAACAATCAACAAGATCAAGCTGTGAAGCACAAATCCAAAACTCTGTCATCGGCATTCTGCGCCATGAATTATTAAATACGTGCCAATAGTGATCAGGTCTGAAAAAACAAAGGCAACCCCAGAGTGCTTAATTAGCAGGGTGGGTGGCATAATGCATCTCTGATCAGACAGGATGAAGGACACCCAGCGGGCCACAAAAAAGGCCCAGCAGCGTCTTGGTTAGCATCCAAGCTGTCTGATCCATCACTCTGTCCGTTGACTGGTGTTAGCAGGAGCCAGCTCGTATTAATTATCAGCTCATTTGGACGGTGCGGGGCGTCAGGGGTGGGAGGTTTTCGGTTTTCTTTGATCAATGTAACTGATCGTCGTTAGAGAACTCCACTGAGGGTGATTAAGGTCAACTCTGCCCGGCTCAATGCATGTTCTGTCCCAGAAGAGGGTTAGGGAAAGCTGGCAAAGTCGTGGTGATTATATGAAGCCACAGAAATTGTTCCAAAGCACAGGAACTAAGAACTGACAATTCAGAGCTTTGATAACTCAATGACCAAAAGAAACAAATTTATAAAAGCTTATCGTTATTAAATATAAGCACTTTAGTAAAGTAAACGTGAGGAAAGATTCTCTGTATATTTAGATTTAACTGAACAGGAAACACAATCAAATTCTTAAATTAATTCAGTCTGCCAACAAATGACATATTAAGTAATTATTTAATCAAGTGGGTAGAAGGATGGATTGACTGCAGGAGGAAGGCCGGATTGATCGGATGGATTGCGGGTCGGTTGGATGGACTGAGAGTTGGTTGGATGGATTTTAGGTTATTCAGTTGAACAACTGATAACCTAATATATTAATGTATTAAAGGTCAGTCAATTGGATGGAATCAGGGACAATTGGATGGATTTAGGATCAGTGGGTTGGATGAACTGAAGATCGGTTGGATGGGTGAGGGTTGGTTGGTTGGTTAATTGGATTGAGGGTTGAACAAATAGATGGATGAAATTCAATAGGACCCGTTTTTATAATCATGTGACTGTCAGGATGCCTGAATCTATGATCTAACGGTGCAGATTTCTTCAGAATAACATATTTTGAGTGGATGTGAGGACTGGGCCTTCTCGGCTCTCGCAGGCAGAGCGTTTATGAAAATCAAAGCCAATAAGAACATAATGACCGCTAACTGCTGGGGTCAACCAGGCCATGCAAATGAAGCACTACAGCTGGTGGTGGAGGGGAATCAATACGTATAGACAAAGCGCTGCCCAGGGATAGCCTTACATCAGGGATAGCACTACATCAGGGATAGCCCTACATCAGGGATAGCCCTACATCAGGGACAGTCCTACATCAGGGATAGCCCTACATCAGGGATAGCCCTACATCAGGGATAGCCCTACATCAGGGATAGCCCTACATCAGGGACAGCCCTACATCAGGGACAGCCCTACATCAGGGATAGCCCTACATCAGGAACAGCCCTACATCAGGGATAGCCCTACATCAGGGATAGCCCTACATCAGGGATAGTCCTACATCAGAGATAGCCCTACATCAGGGACAGTCCTACATCAGGGACAGTCCTACATCAGGGACAGCCCTACATCAGGGATAGCCCTACATCAGGAACAGCCCTACATCAGGGATAGCCCTACATCAGGGATAGCCCTACATCAGGGATAGTCCTACATCAGAGATAGCCCTACATCAGGGACAGTCCTACATCAGGGACAGTCCTACATCAGGGACAGCCCTACATCAGGGATAGCCCTACATCAGGAAC
This sequence comes from Alfaro cultratus, assembly GCA_903066825.1. NCBI lineage: Eukaryota > Metazoa > Chordata > Actinopteri > Cyprinodontiformes > Poeciliidae > Alfaro > Alfaro cultratus. The sequence continues at coordinate 115,513 of CAEFZX010031380.1, read as the reverse complement.
AGCCCTACATCAGGGATAGCCCTACATCAGGAACAGCCCTACATCAGGAACAGCCCTACATCAGGGATAGCCCTACATCAGGGATAGTCCTACATCAGGGATAGCCCTACATCAGGGATAGTCCTACATCAGGGATAGCCCTACATCAGACATGTGTCCGCAGTGAGAAGCAGAGTCGCACACTAAACGGAGCGAGGGCCCGAAGCCAGCAGACAGAAGTGAGCTTTCAGTAGGAAGGCCGGCTCAAGTGCAGAAGAGGCGATATCGCCAGTCGTGCTTCCTCTCACTGATGTCAACAGGCAGCATGTGATCGTCCCCCACGCCTGGCTCTGAGATGCTATGCTACTTCACATACCTACTCCACCCGTCCTGGCACCCAAAAACAATACCAAGCACGCCCTTGTGGGCGATCAATAAAACCTGCGACCAGGACAGCCAAGTATTGTAACAGCATTTAGACACACTAAGTAGTTTATTTTCCCGCAGGCTGGACAATGTGACATCCACCTTTTAGGGTGTGCAGATATTAACCTTCTCCAGACATTTGAGCTAAAGGGAGCGTCGTAAAACACAATCAAGGGGGACACACTGCGGCTTTCACCATCAAACTAAATTAAACATCTCCTCTCTTATATGTCAGAATACCAATTCTGAGCGTGTCAAAGGAAATTTCAATTTCAGGTGGGAGCAGCGGGACTCTGCCTTCCCACGGCTGGCCTCTCCCCTCTCATTTTCATTCCTGCCGCTCGGCGCGGCCATCCATCAGGGTCTGGGCAGAGGACACCTCCCGCCTGCTCACAAATGCATGGAGCAAGCAATAAAATTAACCTTGTGGCAATTGTTTTCCCACCCGTTTGATGGCCCTCGTGTCAGCTCATCTGTTAAGGCGGAAAGGCATAAAAAAGAAAAAAAGAAAAAAAAAGTCAGGCTGGGATGTGGACAAAAATGATGACTTGCTGGAGAAGGGTTGGACCTTGAATAAAGTGAAGCTAATGCCAGATTATAGAGTCAAAATGCAATCAATCAGCTTTAGAGAGTATTTGAAAAGACTGTTGCTTGTTGATTTGTGTTTGAGAACAATACAGAGATGGAAGTTGGACGAGAGCGCAACAAAACTGCCTTACAAACGTAATCTTTTTTGCTTTGCAGGCTCATTTAAATGCATTTTACTGGGATTTAATGTGACAGAAGTTTTTAATGTAACACAAGTTAGTTTATAACTGTTTTTGAAAATTAATGTAAAGAAAGTGCCAAAGCGTGTGGCATGCAAAGACATTAAATGTATATCCATCTAGGAGACACAGCAATTTTGTGGAAGAAGAAGATCAGGTCAATTAAGAAAACAATAAAACGTCATATGTGGCAGACAACAGACAGCTACACTATCCTATAGTGTAACACGGTTTGGCTTAGATCAGACATTCTCAAACGTCGTGTTTAAAGATACTTCCTAGATAAGATCAAATGCCCAAATCATCTATTTATGAGTAATTATTTTGAAACTTCTAAGCAAATTAATTGTCGAATTATGCCGACATGGTTTGATTACACCCTTAAGTTGCTCCCGTTTATTTTAACTAGAAGTAAAGCACAATTAAATTACTAAAGCTAAAATGTTCTACCTTTTTTTTGTATTCATATGACTTGTTGATAATTAAACTTTTATTTGCAATTCGATTGTTTTCTTTTTCTTCTTTTTTTACAGAGTGTTGGTCTCTTGTTCTACCATTAAAATGTCGATTTGGTCCAAACTGACTTGACTTTATCCATATCTGGATCAGACTTTCAGAGTGTCTGGTTTAGATCAAAGCATTTCATGTGTTATAATGGTCTAGTCAAAGCCCACACCTAATAGACACTTTCCATTCAATCTAACTGAGTTATTTCACTATATCAATGGGAAGAATTTTCAAATATGTACAAATGCACACCACACTTTTCATATTTTGAGCTGAAAAAATAGTTTGTCACATAAAATCCTAATAAAATAGATAAACGTTTGTTATTGTAATATGGCAGGGCCACATGGACTTATAGTTTTATCATTATATTTTGTGGTACTAGTATGATAGTAATAAAAGTGACAATAAAAACTATGTATTGCTTCTGTTTTAGGTAGCCCCAGACATACATACATACCAATATGCATATATTGAATATATGAAAGCATATAAAAGTGCAGTTTGTATCACTAAACTGCACACACATTTAAAAATTTATTGATCCTTTCATTTAGCAAAAAGTGAACAAAATAGTCAAATTAGCAATTCCGACAATATAAACAGTTTCAGGTTTCCATTAATTTGAATTTATTGTGGCATCAATAAATCAAAATTCTTATAAGAAATTTATCCTGATAAATGATAAACAATTCAATAAAACCCCCACCTTTAGGTTGTAATAAGATTAAACGTGGTCAGGCTCAAAAGGTGTGAATACTTTTTCCAGACAACATGGCGGCTCATCCCTGACCCTCCTTTCCACTGGGCAGGCCAGGACAAGCTGGACGCAGGACAGCTGGGGATAAAAATCTTTCAGGGAGTGTTTATTTGCTCTCAACACCTTCTAAGCGATCAATATTTTTAATTTGGGTCCGAGTTATTATTTTTCACATCACTGCGCCGGGGAGCAAAGTAAAGTGGCTCATATTTTAGCACTAAAAAGATCGATATGACAGGCTCACCTTCACTCTGCCCCCTCGGTGGCTGGGGGTGGCTTTTGGAGCGGGGTGGTGGTGCGTGGGGGGGGCGAGGGGAAGGGGCGTCGTGCACATCATAATGGACGGCGGCGAGGTTCGCCCGGCCCGGCTCGTTGCTGCAATCACATCATTATCTACAGGCCGGAGACACTCGGACACCCCCACAACACAACATCCTGCACCTCCAACACCACTGATTTACTCTGCAAACACACACACTCACAGGGAGACACTTTATCAGCTCTGTTTACGACAAGAAGCTGCCTCTGTGCGTGTGTGTGTGTGTGTTTCAGCTACAATCCATGAGGGCAAAGGCTCGAATTTGACTCCTTGTCAGAAACGCATCAATTCCTTCACCTCTTTACACAATCCATTAATTACATCTACATTTTAAGCCTAAATATTTTCACAAAAGGAATGCCCACACTCTGTGCTCCATAACTCAGGCCTGATGGCAGATTCATTGATCGCCGCTCAGCCCCGTTTCCACGCACCAGTGTGTTTCCCGCGGTGCACGCTGCAGGTTGTGTCTGTGTGGCTTTGTCATCTGGTGTGTGTGTGTGTGTGTGTGTGTGTTCGCGCTTATGGCTGCCCTGCTGGCATGACTGATGGCGAAGGAGAGTTATGCCCCGGGCGATATTACTGAGCTGACATTTACTCCGTTCGAGTGGCCTCAGGCGGCGCCGCGCTCCTCGCCGTATTGAAATAAGAGCCAGCTCAGATTTAGTTCTCAATATCTTAGCCTCTTTATGTGGAGGCTTTTTAAACAGCGAAGGGTTGCTGCTTCCTCTGGAGAGAATAACTCCTTGAGCAGCCTTGATTTATCAGAAAGAGGAGGCATTGGCCTAGAAGAGACTTAAACTCTTTTTGAACAAGATTTTTATCTCTAACTTCCTGTATTTAGCTCCATCAATCTCTCCATCAGCTCTGTGCATGACAAAGAAAAGTGTCCTCTTAGCATGGTTCTGCCACCACCATGTTTCACACAGACATAACTTCACGTCAAAAACAAAAAAGAGATATTAATGAATATTTTAATTAAAACATGACCTGCTGGGATGAATAAGGAGCTATTGCACTGCAAAAACTCAAAATCTGTCCAAGTATTCTTTCTAGTTAATATTCCAAATACCTTCGTACGCTTGAAATAAGACAAACTAACTTACAAGTTACTTTTTAGCAAGATATAGAAGCTTGTTTAAGGTAAATAACACATTAACATTGATGGAAAAAGTTCTAGTTCTGCTGGAAAATCATTTAATTTCTAACAAGAGATTTCCTCCTTATTATAAGTGAAATAATCTAGCAGTGAAACTAGTAGTTTTCCATCAATATTTGGAAATTGTTGGATAAAACAAGCTCCTGTATATTGCAGAAAAGTTACTTGTAAGTTAGTTTTGTCTTAATTAAAGTATACTAAGATATTTGCACTAGAAACTAAATACTTGGCTTCATGTCTTTCTCCTTCTCTCGTTAACAATTTCCTCTCTGATTACTCCAAATAAATGCCAGAAGTCCTTAATTTGCATCTTTGTTTCCGCAGATCCTAATAAGATCTAGAGAAACTCACTCATACATTTATCTTTAGTCACATTGATTACTGCAACAGTGTCCTCAATGGTCTGCCTAAGTAAAACAGCTGGAGCTGATCCAGAATATAAATCAAAAGCCCCTACACTGGCTCCTTGTACCTCAGAGAATAGACTTTAAAACTTTATTTAGTTTATAAATTACTGAATAAATTAGCACCATAATACATTAAAGGTCTGCTGGTCCTGGTTTGCTCTGCATCCTCAGAACCAGAATCAAACATGGGGAAGCAGCGTTCAGCTTCTACCAGAAATCTGGAACTAACTTCCAGAAAACAGCAAAACTGCTGAAACACAGTTCAATTAAATCAAGGCTAAAACCCAACCTGTTTAGAGTTGCCTTTTATTAAAAATAAATGGAACACTGACCAACATATTTGATAATAATTTTGATAAAACAAAGTTTACTAATTATTTCATAATTGAATACTGTGTTGTGTTTTTATAGTGTAAAGCACTTTAAACTGCCCTGTTGCTACAACGTGTTTTATAGATAAACTTGACTTGAGAGTGTGTCAGTTCACATTTCAACACCAGTAAGAGCCATTTAAATACACTCAGTCATGAGCCTTTCTGTGAAATTCCTGAGTCCAGGACGGAAACAGAACTGGACTCAGTCCTTCAGCGGTCTCCATCATGTCAGGACATTACATCTGCACTCATGTGCGCGCATGAACCCGGGGTAAACGGAGGCAGCAGCATCCTGTCAAGGCACAGATCCTGATTTATCCGCTGTCACTGATCTCATTCCTGTCCTGCAGACCAAACACACACACAGACACCCACACACACACAGACAGGCGAGGGATGCCTTTAATTTCCTATTAAAATGCCCTGGAACAACTCAAACCAGAGGAGGCAGCGTGTGTGTCGGCGGCCTGATTGAACTGTGTGACAGCGGCGGACACTGCCGTTAAGCTGCAGGGACGCCGCAGCTCCGGTTTGTATGTCAGGAGTCGGTGACGCCGCCTCACATCGCTCCGATAAATATTAATGGGCGAGAACGAGTGGATTGGGAGTTGAGTTATCAGGGCGGGTCTTCCTAATTGACATTTTACCTGCTGTATACCTTAACAGAGCCGTGAAACAGCCGGACGTGTCAGTCAAGCTCCTCCAGGCTAATGCTGCCCGTTGAGATCTGCACTCTGTCTTTCAGATTTGGCTTCAGGATTATGAAACACAAGTTTGTTCTCCCTAACGTGAATCTTTTCAAACATCTAAAAGCTTAAATTCTGTTTAAATGACCAGCTCATGTAAATTCAAAATATATCTCAAATTAAACAGAATTTATTATAAAACAAATGGTATGTATTACAGTAATTTGGTTCAAAAAGTGGAAGTCACGTACATAAAAGACTCCCTTAATAATTTATTTCTGTTTATTTTAATGTTTACCCCCTTACAGCTAATAAAAAACAAATTGTTTCTGTTTCTCAAGAAATCAGGATGTTACCTAAAACCAAAAAAAAATTATTTAAGGTGATTCTTCACAAATTTCTGCATCAAAAGCTGGAAAATTGAGTGGAGGGCAAAAAGATGGAAGAAAAGTTTGCACAGGCAACAGGAATAACTAAACTTGTGGAATAATTGTGAAGAAAAGAACATTCAAGATGTTGCTACTCAGTGGTTCACAGTACTCTTTTCAATTAAAAGTAACTTTTGCATTTCATTCAACAAAACCTTCTACTAAAAACCTGTTATTCAATCTATGGAGGTACATGAGACATGCAAATGAGCTAATGGCCCCAGGAAAAATGCCGGCTTATTGCCTCCATGCCAGACTGCACTTTTTCCTTCCACTAAACATTTTTTATTAATAACAAGTCAGACTCCTTAGTAGTCAAACATCTGCTGGACAATTTGTCCATAACATCACATTCCGGGATTAAAAATATTTTCCATTTAAGCCAGAATGATCAAAATGAACAAAAATTTATAGATTAAACATCTATAATGTATGAAGTGGATTCACTTTTGAAAAAATGTTTTGATCCATACAAAATTATTCAATAGCTTTTATAAAAAAAACCACAAATCTGTGCATTCAAAGTGAAAACTTTTTCTCTCAAGGCAGAAACATGAGATTATCAAACCGTTTTTCAGATTTGGGAGAAGATAAATCAATAGTCTCATTACTGAGCGTCACACACGCGTGTTCATCTCATCCATCAAAACACACTCACGTAAACACTCCGATGGGCGTTTTTATTACACACCCACAGCATCCAAAACCTTTACTTTAAAAGACGTTTCATACACAACAGCACAAAGGAAAGAAAAAAGAAAAAGAAGTGTTCCCGCTTATTTTATCTGAAAAACGACAGGCGGACCGGGCAACAAACAATTATCCCAGGAGCGCGTTTGAGTTTGAGGGGAAGAGAATAGATCGAAGATTGGGAAAACAAACACGGTGATGTCATCAAAGCTAAATGGCAAGCCCGGTGTGTGAAACGACTGGAGAGTCTCTTCATATTTACTGTTGCTGGGATTTCAATACCAACGCCGCAGGAAGCACGTCCGATGTTTCTCTTTCCGCCGACCGATCCACACAAACTGCTATCTCTATTTGATGGGAATCAAAGTAGGACTAAAAAGGTTAATGTACAGACAAACAGCGCTGAACAAATGGCGGCGGAGCTTATACGAAACGGCAGATAATTATGTTTGTGAAAAGGCCAGGGTTTTGGAATAATTTTTTTCTGAAAAGAGCAAATGTGACTCTGCAGGCGCTTTGATTAATGAGCGTTTGTGGAGAAGCAGCGTAGCGTGGGGAGACAGCGGAGAGGCTGCCGTCGTCCATAGACAAAACACACAGATGTTGTTGTTGTGAAAGCTCCTTAGGAATACGCAGATAATTACTTTATTGATTGAACATTTAAGCTCAGATTTAAACATTATACCTCTGAGTTCAACTGTTTGGCTCCAGAAAACGAAAACTGATTTTTAATGGCATTTTATGTGGCAGGAAAAAAGATCAGATCTGAAGTCAAGCAAAATAAAAACAATACTTTTTTCCACTAATTCTTCTTTGAAAAACAGCTCAACCTCAGTCAGATTGGACAGAAAGCATGTGTGATCTTCCTCTTTACATCTTACCTCTCATTCCCATTAGGGTTTAATCGTAGGCTTTGACTAGGTCATTGTAAAATATGATTGGCCTTTTATGTAATCCATTCCATTGTAGCTTTTGACTGGATGTTTACTCTCATCCTGCTGGAAGGAGAACCTCGCTCCAGTGTCAAAACCTGCAGCCTCTCACAAGTTTAAACACTCCCACACCATGATGCTGCCACCACTGTGCTTCACCTCATGTGTTCAGGTTGATTTGAAGTGTCAGTTTTCCTATACACACATTGATTTGCGTGATGCTAATCAGGTTTCCTGAAATTAAACCAGCATTTATCACCACTTTATAATTAGCTATGAACTACTTTGTTAGTTTATCCCAAAACTGCATATTTTTAATATATTTTCCTTTTTAGAGTTAAATTTATGTTTAGCATTCACTTGACAGTTAATTCTGAGTCCATATCTGTATAAATGTCATCCTGATTTTTAACACCAGTCACTTTCTCAGCCTTTAGCCACTTTATTTCTGAATATTTGCTGCCCCCTGGTGGCCATCTGCGACCACTGCAAAAGCACGGTTGAGTCATAAAATAGCAAAATGAACCTTTAATGAATGGGTCATCACCAAGGTAACGGACGACACAGAGATAAATGACAGTTTAAATTGTGGTTCTGATGGAAATATTACCTTCATACTCTTCATATCTAAAGTGCTTTTTCAGTAATTCTTATAGAAACTTTATAAGTTCTGAGAACTGGAATGGAAAGAAATTAATAAATTGACTTGGATCAGTGATAATAGATGAGCTCTGTCACTTTTTATCAGCACTTATACTAATAACTCATTTAAATTTCATAATATATTAATTTAGTGTTTGGATAAAATCAACTGCTTTCACACATTTTACATATTTGGATGTAAACTGCAGTATTTACTCAATTATTCATTCATTCGTCTAGTTTTACAACAGAGAAAGAAACAGTTAAAGTGCCCAGAAACTGTAATCAAATCAAAGTAGTACTACTTCAACATATTTTTATTCAAGTAAAGAAAAAGTAGCAGTCCAAGTAATTACTCGAGTAAAAACGTATTTGATGAAAAAGGCTACTAATGAACTATGTATCTGTTCAAAACATCTGATTTAAAATAAAAAAATATGGCAGACAAAAGACAAATCTAACAAAATGTTGAAATTCTGATGTTTTATAGACAAAAACTTAATTAAAATTCATACAATTATAAAACTAGTTTTAAGCAGAAGAAGCACTATTCCTAATTTTAAGTTTTTCCAAAATAGACTTCTTGAAACAAAATTTATAGTTGGTGATGTATATGTCAAAATAGGGCGAAGTACTTCCTGTGACAATATTCGTCGTTTCATCACAAGAAATTAGAACAAAAAAACTCTCACTTTGACATAAATTGTGTATGTTTTAAAACATGATTGCTTTTCATTTAATTGATTTACTCAAGGTATCCAGTCATATTATTTATGCAAGAGTAGCAATACTTTATAATACTATTACTCAAATAAAAGTACAAATTATAGTGCACAAAAACTAAAAAACTACTCTTAAAAGTAAATACTTTTCAAGAAGTTACTCAATTAAATGTAACTAGTTCCCACACCTCTGGTTGGAAGAGAAATAAGTACTTTTTAAATAAACAAAAAAAAAACAACATTATATTCTATAAAATGCAATAACACAGCATATAGTGTATACTTTAGCAAGAGACGCATCTGCAGTGAAAAAATACTTCAAAGCTCAGGTCTTTCTGCTTGACTTCACATCAACAGTGTAGGGCTGATCTGTTGATTATTTTTTGGATTACTGATCAATAATTTGATAGCAAAAGGTGTTAATATGAGGTTTTCTTTACAGAATTTGAGCCAGGTGAAGCTAAAACGATGCTACTTCAGCAGCTTTGGGTAGAACATTTTTCAATTTAAATGCAAAATGTATATATTTTTTGTACAATTTTGGCTTAATTACTGCTCTGACTATGTTGTTCCTTTAGCAAGTGGCCTTTTTTCAGTCTGTCTGCTGCAGTTAACGATGACTAAATTAGTTGATTTCAATAATCGAGCCATCATGATTCATCTGATTAATTGTTTCAATCCAAGAAACTTCCATTTTACTCTAAATATTTACCTGGTTGATGCCTATAAAATGCATTTGGTTGAGGTTCAACTTGCTAACAAAGTATTGGTGAAAGTGTATTATATAAACACTTCATGTGTTGATTTAAAAAGCGAAATTCAAGCAGAAGTCATTAGTCACAGCATTATTCTGCTAAATAAATGAATAAAATGTCCCAAATTACCCCAATGATCAGCACTTTAGACAAGAAAAACACATAATCCATGCAACTATTTAGCATAATTTATGGAAACAAACAGATTTGGGCTGAATAAATTGTTGTGCTCACCGTGAAACGCTCTGGGGAGTCATAGCTCTCGTCGATGTAGACGCGGGCTCTGCTGTAGTCCGTCAGTTCCTGAGCGGCCATCAGATCTCTGACGGACACACACATTCACACACTGAAAAACTGATAAACTGATGGAGCACTGATAATGGAGCAATTAAATCCCATTTTACACAACAAACCAGAGGTGACGTGAAGCGGCCAGAGGGGGGAGTAGTCTGCTCAGTTTCTGCTCTATTTTGGATTTCCACTGTAAAATCAATTAGAGCGGATAATAAGTGACACACTTACTTGACGAAACGTTTCACCTCCATCATGCCTGACTCCAAGCTCTTCCCACCAAACTCCTGACAGTGCAGGGCCAAGAAGTGGGGCTTGTGCGCTTTTACTGTCTGCAATAAAAAGAGGAAAAAAGGAAGAAATGGGTCAAAACAGTTTCAGTTTATCTTTTTATTCTTTTGGCATCTATGGACGTTAAAGCGGAAACATGCTGAGTCGTTGTTTTTAATAATCAAACATTTCGTTTTGATCTCCTGTCTCCTATCTGGGATGCTGCAGCAGCTGTGTATGCATGGAGGGTGTGACTGAAGATCAGATGTCACTTCAGCGCCTCTGTGTTTCCAGGATGACTCGAGCCAATAGAGAAGACATGAAATTCATTTTCAGGTTATCTGAACTTCATTGTTTTTAGGGTTGAATAGCCATTCAATAAATAGACTAGGGATGTCCAAAGTGAGGAGCGGGGGCCATTCGCAGCCCTTGGAATGACTTTCCATGTTCCACAACTTTAACTCAAGAATAGTTTTGTAATTATTTCCAAGTGTAACTATTTTCCAAGACAAATTAAAATTTTCTTTAAAAATAAGTTTGTGTCTTTTATTAGCTAATTTCCTCTTTTTTTCATAGAAATGGGAACACAGACTGTTTTTATGTTTTGGATCTGCAACGGTTTATAAATCCATTTTAATATAAACCTGACTATGTGACTGTTAAATGCACAGAATTATTTTTGTGTTTTTAAACAGAAAAAATAAAAATTCACAACCCAGCTGTACGGAAATTTTTAGCCAACATAGCAAAAGGTTTCAACGCCTCTCCTCAAGATGGACTGAAAACAATTTACTTAAGGAAATCATTGCTGAAGTGTTTCCAACTCAACCATGTGCTTCTTTTATTTACTATAAAGCTCCTGACAGAAGGAAGTCTGGCTGGTATTTGACCTCTCTTGTTGGTAGAATTGATACACCTCATTTAAAATTACAAATGTTTAATTAGGTTGCAGTCAGGGCCATATGTTAAGCATTTCAGATGAGTTCTTGGGATTATTGTCCTGTTGGAAAACCCAGATTTGACCAAAGGTTTACCTGTGCAGCTGTTGGTTTGAGGTTCATCCTTTCAATGTTGATATAATCCTGGTTTAACTTTGGACTGTAACACAGGAGTAGCAGGAGTCTCCAGGTCAGGTCAGGGTTTGAGATTTGGTTGCTCATCATAACGAGTTTCCACTAAGATGATGTCAACAGTTTGAACCAGACGGTTGAAACTTTGACAAAACTGGGGGTTCTTACAGCACAATTATCCCGTTTTGATTCTGAAACCAGCAAAGTGGGCCAACGTTACACTTCTCGAATAAAGAAAAACTCTGCAAAGAATTGGATGGAGTGGGTTTAAAGTTTGACCTGAGTCATTTTCTCAACTCTTTACCGTTGCAATCTATCCCAATTTCAGCCATTAAATATACACACCAAATCCAACAAAAAAATAATAATAATCAATCAGCTCTTTGCAATTGGAATTTTGCATTGGTTGCTGCGATTCAATACGTATTGCAGTTCAAGAGGAAACCAACCAGCTGAACTGGTGCAACTCCTGCACTTTATTATCCAACGGATTTTAATGTCTACTTTTGTTATTTCTGACTACTTATCTTGTCTACTATGACATTTAGTGCTGCCTTTCTTGGCCATGTCACTCTTCTGAAAGAGATCTTGATCTTATTGGGTTCCTATGTGGTTAAATAAAGGTTTAATAATAATAATAATAAATAAATAAAACTTCACTAAAACAACCCAAAAGCTGAGTTATGGATGAGACATTTGGAAACATTGTTGGGTTAAAGGTAAGCTGTGGAGTCGATGATAAAATCTCCAGTTTATCCAAGGCACTTTAAATAAAACCAGTACTGACTGATCAAAGTGTTTATATCTGAAACTCACTAATAATTACATACCATCAAGTTGAAATAAAGTTAGATGAAAAGCAATTTAATTAAAAATCAAAGCAAAGAGAAACATCATGTAACAATAAAGTCTCCTTGTTTAAAAAAAAAAAATCAGCGATTAGATCAAACTGTGAAATAGTTTTCCTGTTCGCTGTAAAGCTTTCTTCCATGGAACAAGAACAGATCCCAGATTCATGGTTTTCCCTTCAGCGAACTCGACTCGAGTCACATGACCTCATGTTGCTTCCTGCTTCCACTCAGTGAGGTGTTTGTGAGCAGAATGTCAGAGGGGCTCGGAGCCGCCGACTTCTAATGGAAAATCAATAGCATGGAGTGATTTACAACGCTCACAGGCACTCACAGGGGTCCGGCCTGTGACGGCGGGCAGAGAACCCCCCGATCACATAAAGGTAATGTATGGCGGTGCTGCTATAGATTTTCCATCAACCTATGGTTTGTCACTTAACTGGATGACCCAAAAGCGCCGACCTCAAATGGCTCAAAGTTGAAGCCATTTGAGGTCCTATCAATCTAACGACGGGAAAGGTCACAAACCCAAGCAGCTCGCAACTAATGTGATATGAAGGATGTGTGTTTGTGTGTTCTTGTTTGTGTTGGACCTGTTCTGCTATACTTATTAACCTACTGAAGACGGATGGGCCTTACGGGAACCAAACCACCGTCTTAATGCGGCGCTAAGAGTCCAGGGTTAAGTTTAGGTTAAGGAATAGGAAAAAAGTGCTTATGGTGAAAGTTAGGGGTAGGAATAAATGAAGTTACTAATATGATCAGAGTAAGGGCTGAAATGATTAATCGGATTAACAGTGATTAATCAATAATTTAAATATTCGTCAACTAAGCTCGTAGAATATTTTTACATAAAATAGATTTTAAAACAGGCAATTTTCCGAAAGAACAACATACTTATAGCAGTAGTAAAGCCAAAAAAATATTTAAAAAAATATACATACGTTTCCATTTTAATAAAAAAAAATAAATAAAATAGAATAAAATAAAAACAGCTCTGTCTGTAAACTTGAACTTGAACTTCTCTAGTGGCAAAATTTTAGCTTCATTCAGTTCAAATTCTGTAAAAAAAATCAAATAAAATAAATAAAGAATAATAATAATAAATCTCCTATTAAGCATCTCTTGCTTTCCAGTTGTTTATAGGTTAATGCCAAAACTAATCAATTAACTTACAAACGATCAAGAGTACTTATTTATTTAATTAAGTAAATATACTACAGTCAGACCACTACTACATTAATTAATTTAAGTAAATATGGAATAAAGTTTTACTGACTGGAAGTCAATCTGAAGTCCTAACATGGGCATTAATACAAACATACATGCGTGTGTGTAAGGGACCAGTAAGTAATTCCATTACCAGCCTTACATTTCTTCTACAAACAGAAAACCTTTTACTGGCATCCAATTACACACGAACGGTTTACACAAACTGTTGACGTTGGAGCAGCGACTGCCATATTGACTCTGCATTCTGCAGCTACTGATGCGTAACAACAGAGCGAGGCCTCAGCGCTGACAGCTGCTCCGTGTGAGCGCAGAGAGGAGCCCGTCCTGACATGCTGTCCTGGATAACAGAGACCTGCCATATGGGGCCGCTTCTCAGATGTCACACACCAGAGTGTTTGATATGCAGGCGTGTCTTCTCGCCCCGCCTCTTCCTTCTCGGGGACGCGACTACTGGCAACGTCGGAATTCCAAGGAGACTCCCGTTTGTGTAAATAACTCATCCGTCAGGGTTTCAGCAGACCTTAACTTGCCTCAGACATTTTATCTGCTAATGGACGATTCCTAAATGCACGCAAAATTTTATCTTTGTATCTATTTGGGATTTTATTTGATTAATCCGGGATCAGAAACCATTAAACGTCGATTTGAGCGAAGTGAAATAAAATGTTCTCGCAACTCAGTCTGCAGACAGACTCCCTGCTTTAACTAATTTTACCTGGAAAACTGTACATGTATATAAATTATTGTTTTCTTCTTCCACAAACATCAGGTGTGGACATTTTCTCCATCCTGTCAGTGGTCAGTTAAACCACTGTAATAAACTTACAGTTATGCATTAGTGTGAAAAAATACAGGAATCTGTTGATTTTATGTGAATTTCCACAATCACAGAATCAATTGCAGAAAACTGGGTGGACTTATTGATGTAATTTAGTGTCTCGAGTCTTGAGGGCCACACTAATAGTCATGGCGGGCCAGATTTGGCCCCCGGGTCTTGAGTTCAACACATGTGTATTAGAGTTTGATTAAAGCGAACTAAACAGGGCTGGTGTGATGAATTCTGAATAAGAAACCCTCCCACTTTAAAAACAGGACACATGTACAGGATACTCCAACAGCAGCTAGGCTTTCTGCCTATTAATGTTACATATTTGTTTGTTTCTACAAACTGAAACTGATTCCATATAATATCGAACGTGTCTGATCAGAAGCCTGGATGCGACACCAACTCTGACTCTTCTCCCTCCAGAGACGTTTCCAATGCAAATCAGCCGGGCGACCATTGATTTCAGTGCGGCGCGATGCAAAGTGGTGCCTAAACTGCTGCAGCCGCAGTGGTGCCCCACTTGTGGTCTATCGCACACAAGTGGGGCAGGCAAATGACCCTGCTTTGCTTATGTGTATGCAAGCTTTTAAATTGCAAAACTGTGAGAGAAGAGCAGAGCCTTGATGCAAGATTTGATTGGACTCACTGGTAAGAGAAGAAAGGAGTTGTTTTATTTCCTTTGCCTCGCTTATATGATTCAATAAAGGAGAGAAATCTAATATATAAAGGTTGGAAGAGTTCACACAGGCTTCATATGGCTGTCAAGGATCCTCAGAAACTATGTTATATTACCGGGAAGATTTAAAAGAAAGCTGTTCTTTTATGTATCTGGTCTCTAAGTTAATTTATTTGCATTTTTTAATCCTCAGAGATGATGGAAATACTTCAATTTTATCGAGAGAAAATGATAACTAGCTAGTTTACAGCATGTTCTAGAATTACTTAAATCCACCCAAAGGTCCACAAAATTAAACAACATTTTGCACATTGCTGTTATTCATTAAACACAGGTGAAGCCAATAATGAGAAGCTGCTTATTGTAAAACTAAGTACACCCTTGCTGTCTTTCCAGGACTGGAAGGAACTGAAGAATATCAGTAATAACCTTAAAGAAGTAACTGTTGGTCTGGGGAGGCACAAGGTGATTTGCAAGCAACCAAGTGGAAAAAAGTTGGTTTGATTCTTTCATATCTGAGAAAAGCTTGCTCTCACTCAGCTCCTCCAGACTAGTGGCAGCACCATTTAGCAAACACCTGGTGAAACTGCACATCTGCTGAGTTCATCATACGAATTCCTTCTCAATCCCAAAAAATATCCTAAAAATATTGTTAAAGACTTAAAGAAGAAACATTATTGCGATGATTTCCTACAATACTTACTGCTGGAAAGTTTTTCTGTGCCTAAATGGTGAAGCCATTTCTTTCAACTCGTATCAAGATGCATCATATAAAAAAATCAGTACAAGAAAACATAAACGCATCCATATTTGATGGTCCACTTATTAATAATTTTTTGCTTATTTTAAACACAAAATAACTCAGTTTATAGCATGGGTTAACTTCACCTTCTCCACTCTTTATTCTATCTACTGAGGTGTTTCTGATTGTAGCAGAGAGGAGTCAGTCAGCAGGCTAAGAGCTGCATTAGCATGAGTAGCCTAGCATCCTGGCTGATGGTGGCAATCACTTGTTCCCAGCAGAGCCAAGTTCAGATTCGGATGCTTCTTTCCATGACGTCAGCTCAGAAGCAGCAACATGGAGCTGGCATGGAGCTACAGGCATGAGGCCTGGTTCACTCAGGGGCACACCTCTCCCACCGCATGCTTTCCTTGCCCTCCTTTTTCTTCTCCACACACACAGACACACACACACACCCACACACACACACACAGAGAGAGAGAGAGAAGCAACCATGACACGTTCCTCCAAAGCACACAAGCCTGCAGCCCAGTGCAAACAGAATTCCTCTACCGATGGACCAGGACGTGCATTATTCACACACACACACACACACACACACACACCCAAACGTGATGTATCCAATATCCTGAGTGTAAAACAAACATGAGCAACAAAATCCCTCAGTAAACAGTCTGCTTGGGCCTGCTCGTTGCAGTAATAATTACAGCGAGGTTGAAAACAGAGGCTAAAAAAAAAGGCTAATACTAGAGCTGGCGCTATGTTTGCTAATTGGGGATGGGGTAACAGTTGTAAAGCAGTTTTTACCAGATTTTAATTGAATTTAAGAGAATATTAAAAGCTGGTAAATTAAAACCAAGAGTCAATTTAGGTCCCTTAGTGACGAAACTTGCAGCAAACTGATGGAGTGTTCTGGCCATTGTAAATGAAAATAACTGGCAACAGAGAAGTGAATTTCTGCCAAAAAATAACCCTCAAATATTTACAAAGAAGACCAAGACTATTTACTGAAGCTTAAAAATGTTCCATTTGCGAGAGAAAAACTTAACTAATTAATTATGTAATAGTTAACTTCAGTATAAAAACTATTTTAAAAAAAGACACTTTGCTGGAAAAAAATATACTAGGAACAGTATTTAAACCAAACTCCATGCAAAATATAAATGTTCTGCATTTAAGTTTTTTTAAAAAAAGCTTCTTTGTCTGTAAATATGTTTTGTCCAATAAGTCCTCAAGTGTCAGTTTTAACTACACCTGGTTGATATAAAGATATTTAGTCATGCACTTCCCAAATCTGACTTTTACAGAAAAGTTGCAAGAAAAAAAGTCGCAGAAAGAAATACTAGTCAGATTATTTTAATTGTAACATGGGAAAAATGTCTGGTTTTAAATTAAACAAACTAGGACTTTTGGAGCTGGGACTTTTTTGTCAATATCACGTAAAACAAGCTTCTACAGTATATCTTGCAGAAAAGTTATTTGTAAGTTAGTTTTGTCTTATTTCAAGTACACCAAGATATTTGCACTAAAAGCTATACCAAAAATACTTGATAAGAGTTTGTGTTTTTGCAGTGCAGCAAAAGTCCAGATCTTAATCTAATCGTAGCAAAGCTTAAAGCTGAAGTTCTAAGTGTTCTCTTCGTCTAATTTTACTGATCCTGACTTGTTCTGCAAAGAATAATGAGCAGAAATGTCACTGTTTTCATGTAAATGTCTGGCAGAGTATCAACTCGGGGAGCTAAACACAAACGAAGGCCACACTTTTCAGATTTTTATTTGCAAAAAGAAAAAAAATCTTCAAAAACTAAAATAATCTTTCATTCCAGTTCGCAATTATGAACTGCTTTGTGTCGATCTATACTATTAAATCCTAATCCAAACGTCCTTATAAGTATTTAACTCCTACAAACGAAGACACTATCCCTTCCTGGAAGGTATCGTCAGGTGATGGAGGAATCCAGCCAGCGGAGACGTCACTTCGATCCGAGGCGCTGCACAGCTGGGCGTGAGCGGTTCAAAGTCTTCTCTCCCCTGTTTATGTGCTCTGCTGGGAGCAGCTCTGTTTATTGGAACCAGTCTGAGTCCAACTATAACACCCTTCAAGTGTGTTCAATGGAAACTGCAGGGAAGTTCAGGGAAAAATGGAGCAATGAGGGGGTTTTCTGTACAGTCACTCCCTTGTGACATTTCTCTGATGTAATACAGTCCACTCTGCAGAGAGGCGATAAAAACAGAATCCGAATCTTCCGGCTTTGAGAACGACTTTATTTCTTTATGTGCAGGAATAGACTCTATAGACCAATACATAAAACACAAAAAGAAATGGACTTTTGCTGCATTCACAAACCTTCTGTGTATTTACATCTATAGCTTGTCTTCTTGTGTTAATATAAACAAAGTTGTGAATCCTGAGGATTCATTTTGAATGGATAACTGAATGAATAACTTGATGACCAATAGTGGTGACCGAGTTCACAGCAGCAGCTCTGCTTACATCACACTGCACACAGTATTCCTAACCCTTGAACCTCCACATGTTCTCTCACTGAAACCACAAGATTTGATGTATTTTATTAGGATTTTATGTGACAAACCAACACAAAGTTGTGTGTTACTGTGAAGTGGAAGGTAAAGGATAAACAGTGTTCAACATTTTCATTCACTTTCTCCTGTTTACCTTTATTTAAGGCTGCAGTGCGCAACTTTTCCAAACATCTTTTTTACATATTTGTTAAAACTGACTTTTTGACAATATAACAAGACAAATCATCTGTGAAAAAGTGCTGCTGCTCCCATCTTCAGAAATGCATTGCTCCAGGTCAAATATAACCAATCGGAATCAGGAGAAGGGTGTTAGTGCTGTCAATCAAGTATGCGTATGCACTGCTCAGTGTGCTAATGGAGCAGAAACAGCTTACAGAAAAAACGTTTATCAGCCATCATTGGTGATTATGCAAACCAGCCTTAGCATTCCCAGCAGACTCGATGTGGGTAACTAAGTGTAGCATAACAGATAGCAAGGGGAAGGCTGTGAGCAGCACATACATGAGCATGATTGGCAGTCTTAAGATCCTCCTTTGATTGATTGTTTATGACAGAGCAGTGTATTTCTGCATATGAACCACAGGGAGGCAGAGGAGATCGATTTTCTCACAGATTAATTGACTCCTGTAATACTGATTGTTTTAAAAAATATATACAAAAAACATAAAAGTTACCCATAAATTAAACATTTAACAGGCAAAACGTTTGTGAATCCTGAAAAACTGATGCTAACAGATTTCCATCTACTCAGATTCAGTTTTCTGCAGCTGTAGTTGCGGAGAAACGTGAAATTTACTCGGTAGGATAGAACACAAATCCACATCACTCCTTTACAGATTTCTATTTATAAAAACATTTTAAAATAAAACATTTATCTTTGCTACTTTGCTGTGAGCTATCACATATAACCCAAGGGGTACTTAAGCAAATTAGCGTTCTGGTTTCAGTTTCTTGATATAAAAGTTCATTTAAAGAGAATCAACTAACAGAGTTTTTCCGTTTCGGACATCATAAGACTCGACAACATCCCCGTTATTGATCTGGAAAATATAAAAAAGCCATTAAGAGGCTCTTAGTGCTCTGGCAGATAGCAGGAAATCTAATCATGAATATCAGTATTCACTTGTTGGTTATTAGCTCTGCATTATACTCAGTCTGTTTTATGCATTTTCAGTTAATATGAGGAAATCCATTAATCTATTAGTCCGGTATGTGGCCATGATTTACCGATAGTCCTGCCTGAAAGTGAACACTCACTGAAAGAAACCAGTCGTCCAGTGTTCTCTTAAGCATTCACTTCCAATTTTATTACATAAAACACGACTTTATGATGTAGAAAAATGCTTGGACTTGTTTTCTTTTGATTCCAATTAAATGTGAAAATTGCTAATCCTTGTTCATCTAGAAACTGGAATATGTTCTTCCTCAAACGACGGATCTGGACCTCCAAAGAACAAAAACCTCACATTTTGAAGTTAACATCTAAAAAGCTCAAATAATACCTGAACTTTGACCCTAAATCCCCAAAGAGGAGTAGAAAGGGAGGCTTCAAACCCATCAATCTTACAACAGAAGGATCATATCCCCTACTCCAACGTCTCTCTGCCCAGCTTCCTAACAACACGGCAGGTCAAAGGTTTAAAGAGGAGCAGCAAAAACAAATGAGGTGGATTAGCAGTGCTTGTTTCATCCAAGTCATGTTACTGTGAAATATCATCTCTGCTGCCAGGAGCTGTTAGCATTTAAAAGCAACAGTCTACGGTCAGAGGCCTCTTCCATTTTGTTGCAAACCTGACAGCTACTGGAGATTCATCACTGTCCACAACGACGCTCTGAATATACCTGGTTGACATGACGACATTTCACTTCTCTTTGGGATAAATACAGAACCAAATTTAATTGAGTTTATGACAGAGTTTCGTTAATTTCTCAGCAGCAAAAGTGTCTAAGTTAGCAGCAAACTGAGCAAAATCTGCACACAACGTAGCTCAGTTCCTCAGAAAAACTGCATTATAAATAGAGTGTGATTACAGAAACTCTCACTGTTTCTCCTCTGCCAATCTGTAAAAACAATTAAAACAGAATTTATATCCACTCATATAAGGCCTTCTGGCCTCAAATAGCAACGATTCAAGCAAATCAATAAAGGCTGAGTTTTATTATGAGATTTGGTGAGTGAATGGAAACTTCAGGTTGTTCTGCGATGAGTTGGTTGTGACATCTGCTTGCTTAAGGCACGGTGACATTCGTCAACTTGAAAGTGCCGTTTGGGTTGCAGAAAGCTGAAAATAAATCGATCTATTTAGAAAGTGCTTGCTGCTTTACACTGCAGGCCAAAAAAACCTCAATCATCTTTCAAAACAAAATGCTGGAAAGTTGTTATTCAACTAACTTTTGCAAAAACTATCAGCTGCAGCAAACTGTTGGATTGGACATAATTTCTTTAAAAATATGAATATATTCAACAATTAACAGATTGCATGATGTACTTCTAATTCATGAACAGAAAATGTATTTCTGCCTCACATACAGCCATTCTTCTTTGCTTTTCTTCTTCAATAAAGCGGCGAATGGAAAATTTCTCTAGGTCAAACCACTTCCTGTTGAGAAAATATCACTAACTCAACCTTCAAAACCTGTTCTCGTCGACAGACTGGCTGCTGCAACGCTTACGCGCTACTATCACAAACAATTATTTTTGGCCTCAGGGTTTTGATAAGTGACGCAAGACTTGCACAACTGCTGATGAGCATGCATGATTTAGCTCTGGATCCGCTGCTTCCATCTCTGCTGGAGGGATTCTTCTGCACAACGTATCGAATTGTGCAACCGTAACGAAGGCTGCATGTCGGCAGTAGGCAATATCTTAGATGTTATGCATTCAAACTCTCCTTGCCAATGATATATTTGGTAAGTTGGTTGAACTTTTACTTTCTAACCCTAATTGGATGTTTAACTACAAGGTACTAAAAAAAGTAAATAACCGTCTTTGTGTTCAATTTCTAACATTAAAGCAGCTTAAACTCCCTGCTTCCTAATGTGACATCATGAAAAAAATAAATAAATAAACCAGGCAAGATATCAGGAGGCGACCTTTGAACCTTCATATCATCATCCACAGGGATCTGAGTCCACATGGACTGAAAGGCCGCTCAGACAGGAAGAAGCTACACCAAGGTCAAAACAAATGATGCGAGTCAGAAACGACACCGTTTGTTGATGTTTTTACAAAAAACTGAGTTCTGGTTTCATGTAGGGCTGATACGATTAAAGACACTAATTATAATTAATCAATTATTTTAAAATTATCAAATAAATTTGTTATTGATTAATTTGTTAACTGGAGTTTTAAAAAAGTAATTTGATAACATACAGAGCAATAATTAGGCCCAAAATGTACAAAATCTATAAAAATGTTCCACCCAGAACTCCTCAAAATGGTCTAGTTTTAGCTTCACCTGAAGAAAAAAACAATCATATCACTATTTTTTTATCCAATTATTAATTGGTCAACGGATCAACACTACATTGTATTGATGTTCAGTCATGCAGAAATGTCTGACCTTTTCATATGTTGATGTTAGAAGTATTTTTAGCTGCAGATAAGATAAAAAGATAAGATAAAATTTTATTGTCATTGTCACATGAACAACAAAATTTGAGAAATGCCATCAGTCGGTGCAAAGGATGCATCCTTTGCTGCAAATGATCAAGCATACAATAAAGGAATGCCATATTTTTTTATTTTAGGTAATAAAGTTTATTTTCCAATATAAAAAAGGAATTTAATTATTTGTTTAATTTTTATTGCATGTCTAATATTGTATACAAAAGTTGTTAAATGCAGAACATGCCAATATTTTCATCCAATTAACCAATCAATTACAAAAACAATCGTTAGTTGCGCCCCTAGTTTTCTGACACTAAAGAGGAACAAGGAAAAAACTGACTTTTTTAACACCTACTAAATCATCAAAGAAAGAAAGAAAAAGAATAGAGATTTTTTTATCTTTACCCAATTTGTTTTAAAAAGTAACAGCACAGTTATTTGGCACTTAGTCTCTAGCTGAGACCTTTGTGTGGAGTTTGCATGTTCCCCCTGCGGCCAGCGCGGGTTTCTCTAGATACATCACTTCCTTCAATCAGGCAACAAAGAGTTAACTGACCTCAATGGACCCCATCTAACATCAACCTTATGACAAGACAATAATGGGCTTTCTTAACTGATCCAATGCTAAGTAAACATATGTTAGCTACTTCATTTGTGCATTAAAATAACTTCTAAAATGACTGTTTTTGCTTCGTTATCTCATTCAATCTGACTTTTCTATCACATTCAGTAGCACTTTCTGACAGCAGTCAGGAGGTTCAGCTGCCTTGCTTCCCTTAACAATGTGGAAACAGTTGGTGGTTAGTCAGGGGTTCCTCAGCAGATGAAGCATTGTGATATGAAACATGACTGAGCTCAAATGTTTGTTTAAAAAAAAAAGGCAATTAGGTCATGAAAATGACAAGATACCAGCTACACCAACATAAGAAAATTATTTCCACACATCAGCGCTTCAGCTCTAATTTACAGCTGGGAAACAAGAAGGAAATCACTCTGGTGATCTGCAGCGTTTGTGGTCATATAGGCGCGTAACACCTGACAGAGGACACACCCATTGTTTCACTCCGTACCACAGAAGAAGAATATTCTGATAAATGAATGTGTATTTTTTTATTTGCAAGACATAAAGGATTTCTTTGAAAAGAAAATCTCTGTGTTTTTTTTTCTGGCTTCCAAAAGAAATTTGGCACCCCCTGAAGTTTTTCACAATTTTTTCTATTACAACCACGAACTTTAATGGGTTTTATTGGAACTTTATGTGGAACAACACAAAAAAACCACCAACCTCAAGTCAACGATTTTTATGTATAACTACAACTACAGCTGCAAGTATTTTGGGGTAAAGTTTCTACCAGCTTTCAAGAAACAGACACAGAGATGTTTTCCCCTGTTCTTCTTTAGAAAGTAGCTCAAGCTCAGTCAGATTGGCTAGAAAGAGCCTGAGAATATAAACTCATTGAAAGATACGTCCGGACTTTGACTAGGCCACTAACACATCCAGAAGCTTTGATGTCAACCAGTCCCCTGTAGTGCTGACGGTATGTTTAGAACTACAATGTTCATCAACATCTCAAAGGCGGAAGTAAGAGCGCTGCGCAACACAAATAATCACCTGGCCGTTTTGTATTCCTGCTCAAAGATTAATTTCATATAGAGGTATTTGGGTTAAATGCATTTCTTTTCATTTTATTTTATAACATTGCAATTTTTTTCTCTTACTTCACAATTATGCACCACTTTC
Source organism: Alfaro cultratus (assembly GCA_903066825.1). Classification (NCBI taxonomy): domain Eukaryota; kingdom Metazoa; phylum Chordata; class Actinopteri; order Cyprinodontiformes; family Poeciliidae; genus Alfaro; species Alfaro cultratus. The sequence continues at coordinate 92,109 of CAEFZX010031380.1, read as the reverse complement.
TGATTGGAGTTTGTGGTTGTAACCTGAAAAAATGGGGAAATGCTTGAGAGACATGCAGGATTACACACAAGAAGATGCAAACTCACAGTTTAAGCCTGAACCTTTACACACTAAAATAGATAAAAGATAAAAGTTTGACAGGCAGAAATGGTGATTCCAGGAGGTATTTTACTCAAACATTTCACAGAGTATAGATCACTGCCTCCCAAGTAAATAGAGAAAACAACATGGAAGCCACTATAATCTAGTTCAGATAATCTGGGTCACAACACTCTTTCTATGTGGATTAAAACCTAAACAATTTGAGAACCAATGGAAATCCTGTCAAATCTTTGACAAACTATCAATTTTCTTTGACACATCACTTTCACTTTGTTATCTTTTGCTGCTGACGATCAAACTCTCCTTGGGTTGTCAGTTTCGACCATTTTTGACATAAACTGCACATAACACCAATAAACCAGCAAATAGCTCAATGGAAACCTGCCTTACTGAGATAAAAAGAAAAGTCAAAAGGAAGTATTACCAAGAGGGAAATAAATATATCAAAACAAGGAATGAATATAGGGTTCACTCAGTTTCCAGAACATGTTCAAAAGGCTTCAGTTTTTTAATTAAATTACTTTTTACAGTAACATTCTAATGTATTTTCATGCAATCCTGACATGTAATCTTGTTAAAAGTCCCCAAATTGAGCCATAAATCTTAATCTTAAAAATATATATATGTAAATCAGGACAGGAAAAACAACAATGTGTTTTATATACAGCATTAACAAACTCAAATTGTAATGTGACTAACAAAAATCCTGAAACTTGATACAGATTCATCCACAACCCGACTGGTTTTTAATGACAGGGAAACTGTTCAGAAATTACTTTCCACTAAGTGATCAATTTAAGTCCTGATGGACAAAACCACAGAATCTATTCCTCTTTATAAGCAGAGACACTTGCATGCTGGGTAATGCAGTCTAATGCCATCTAAAACTACTGGAATCATTGCTGAATATTTGAGTTTGCGTCTTACCTCGAAAAATTCCTTCAGCCATACTTTCATCAGATTTTCAGTCTGAAAGAAAAAGAAAAAAAATACAATTAATGGATGTTTTTTAAAACAAGAAATTGTAACGACTTTAAATAGTCCTCAGATGTCAATTTCCATTTCCAAAACGTTCAAGACCTCAGTGGAAGTGACCGCTATGAGAAAAGCAGAAAGACCAGGGGTGTTACAATGATTTCACCGCCAATAACTCAGTGTTGACACCATTAATACTTCATTTCCTTTGATCAAATTACAACCTTTAATATCAATATCTTCTCCAAATCCTTCAGATTAGGAGAATATTTCTAACTTCTAGTGAAGTTTTTCTTTAGCTTTCTAGCAAAAACTGGTCAACAGTTGTGTGAGAGTTTAAACAATTAACTGGATCAATCTATTGTTGAAATAATTAACTATTTTAATAACCATTTAATAGTTATTTGGAGTAAAAAAGAAAAAAATATATCTCCTTCTAAGCAATTCTTTCTTCAGATTTTTCATTATTTAATCTAAACAATGGTCACCAGATCAGACATTCACTGTACTGATGCTGAGTCCAACAGAAACAGCTTTTCACTGATTAAATGAAAAATCAGCAGAATGTACCAGATTCTTTTCCAATTAATCGTCAGAGTTATCCGTTATTACAGTAATTGTTAGATGCAGCCTAATATGGTGCTTAGAGAAGTACAACATTTCAACCACCTCAAGAAAAACCCAAACTCTCAATCTGTGGAAAAATGAGCCCAGAGCCCCACTCTGCCACTACCGTGTTTCACTGCAAGCATTGTGCCACATCTTTTGGAACTCATGTTTGATATCAAGAGCATAAAAACCATCTCCCGCAAAGTTTTGGGAGATTTTAACCGGGACAAGATGTTTTACTGGGAACAAAAATATTTGGTCTGGGAAACCTACTCCATCAGATTGTTGACCTGTGCAGAACACAAGCAGAACTTCCTGGAAATGCCTGCAGCTCCCTCAGCCTCCTGGAAGCCTCTCTGACCAGTTTCTGTTTTCATCTGTTTAAATACCAAGCAGGAAATTTATTGGTCGATTTACCTGCTGTTAATTTTAGGTTCTTGATAGAGAACAACAAGTTGTATTAAAAAGCACTAAACCAGTGATGTGCATTTAAAATATTAGAGTAGGTCACCTGGAAATGTTTCAGTGCATTTTAGGGTCATCCTGAAATTTCACCCGAAAGCCAAAAATCTCCTAACTTCTTGTCAGCATCCTATAAACTGAAGCCCAAATTTATTCACGCAGATTTAGATTATAATTTAAATTTCCTTTAAACTATTGGGGGTAGGAATAACATTGGGCTTAATTGTTTATTTTGAATATTTAACTCAAGAGTGGAAATGAGAAAACACCAGGAAAATCCCTCCAGAACAAACTGAAATTTACTTAAAGTTAATAAGTTTTACCTTTGCTGGTGACAGGAATGTATGTAGCTGTAACAATAAAATCTAATTATTTTATTATCAGTTTCTGTTTAAGGGTGTGCTAACATCCAGGTGCTAACCTAGCACCTGGATGCTAACACAGAGCAATAATTTCATGCTGCAAAACAAATCGGGCCTAAATTCAAGCCGTCACAAAGGTTGGAATTTGTACTGTTGATTAGGGCTGAAATTATTAATCAATTTAATTGTGATTAATCAATTATTCAAATGATAACTTAGCAATTGATTAATCATCAACTGGGATACATTAACTCTAAAAATGTTAACTTCTTGAAAGAACAAAACACTCAGAGCAGTAATTAAGGCAAAACTGTACCAGAAATATATACATTTAGCATTTAAGATATAAAATAGAAATTCTTTGTAAATATGTTCTACCCAAAACTCCATTGTTTTAGCTTAACCCAGCGCAAAAAAAAATTATATTAGGCACCTTTTGCTATCCAATTATTAATCGATTTAGCTGTAGATGCGTCCTTTGATACAAATGATTGAGCATACCTTAAAGGAATGCTGTTATTGCATTTTAGGCAATAAAATGTTTACTTTCTTATTTAAAAAAGGAGTTGAATTGTTTCTTTGCATTATTTAATGTATTTCTAATATTGTATGAAAAGAACTAAAATGTAAAATATGCAGAATGCGGCAGTTTTTTTTACACAATCATGAAAATAAGTGATAAACTAATCGACAACTAAAATAATCCCCCTATTTGTTTCTCTTCAATTAAATTATCTTTAAAGGTCAAAGCCTTTCCAGGGCCTCTCCCCATCATTTTTCCTCTACAACTCTCTTTTTTTTGCTCTCCATCCAGCTTTCCCCTCCTCTTTAAAAGGATATTCCCAGACCTGGACTTCATTTAGTCTGTGTGGTGGAAACAGACACGGGGCCCTGGGCAGTCTACCATTTAAGGAGAGATCTCCCAATGTCGATAACTAGGTCTGATGAACAACCACGTGTGTGTGCGTGTGTGTGTGTGTGTGTGTGTGTGTGTGTGTGTGTGTGGGGCAAGAGAGAGAGAAAGTTTGTCCTTACTCGACCAGTCTATAATAAGAACACTTGGGGGATTCACAGGCTTTGTTGGCATTTGTTACAAAAAGCAAATACATTACAAAAGTATGGCAACCAGGCACAAAGTTAAGCAAATACCTCATTGACGATGAATTGTCTGGTAATTATTTTGAACTAAAGTGAACACTAAAAATAAGAACTCCATAAAATCAAGCAAATGGGCTTTACTTCCAAAACTCTCAATACTAAAAACACTCCACAAACAAAGAGGTGTTTCAATGGGATGTTCAGTAGTTTACAGTGATATTGTTAATGTGCTTATTTTGCAGAAATCCCGGCATATTGATAAAAGCTTCACATTAGTCTGAATACAAGAATACAGCAGATCCCCGCGTCCCGATATTTCCAGGATTTAGAGACCTCAATCACCCACAAACCGATGAAATCCACCGATACTTTAGATCCCCTTTGAAAATACTTGACTGTATTTTAATAGTTCAAACACCAAATATACTTTAACATGCATTAATATGTTCAGCAGAAACGGTCTCAGTACAGTAGAAAAAACCGAAGAAACATTCTAGGAGGCACAAACTTTTTAATGACACTGCTCATAAATCAAGCATCAGCGAGGAATAATCAACATTTTTCTGTTTGAAATAAAGTAATAAAGTCACAAAAACAACATTTTTGCTACAAATCTTTACGTTAACATGAAGATCTCTAACCATGCCCAGTCCACGCTGATTAAAAGCCACAGAATCAAATGAGCTAAAGAGGAAATGCTTGCTAAATGTTAATATTAGTGTTACAAAGGGGCACCTGAATCCTCCAGGACTTGGTGAGTGTGTGTCCCAACCTGAGGCAGATCAGACAGAGTGTGGCTCTATATAAGGAAACGAGCGCTGCAGCCTGTCATTAGTCACAGGGACAGAGGAAGAGACGGAGAGTGAGACAGATGCAGACGTACAGAGGAACAGACAGGTTCCGACCTTGGAGATGCTACCGGACCACCATGGTAATGGAGACACAAACAAACAGAGTTATGTAGTCCTGAAACGATTAATCACATTAGTAGTGATGGATCGATTATTGAAGCAGTCACCAACTAATTTAGTGATAGATTAATTGTTAACTGGAATATACAGACTCGGAGAAAGGGCCATTTATTGAAAGAACACACTCAGAGCAGTAATTAAGCCAGAAGTCTACAAAATATACCAGGTTTCCTCAAGTGTATTAAAAGCCTGGCGGGCCACCAGGCTTTACTTGTGCCCCCCAGGCTAAGCACCGGTGTTCAGGTTCACATAACAGTAATTATCAAGTGATATTTTAAAATGTCTTGTTAACTTTAAACATTTTTTAACTCAAAAAAATGGCGGGCCACTGGATGAATGACTGCCCAACCACCGGGCTTAGCAAGTTTTCTGGGGGAAACCTTGATATATATATTATTAAATATATTAATTATAACCAAAAGTCCTCAGTTTTAGTTCATCTTGTTCAAATTCTGTAAAAAGAAGCACCTTTTGCTATTATTAATCAACAGATCACTAATATTGATGTTAGGTCAAACAGAAAGGGCTGAACTTTTCACATGTTGATGTTACAAGTATTGTTTTTTAGCTGCAGATACATTGTTTGCTGTATATACACAAACATACACTAAAGGAATACTTGTTGTTGCATTAAAGGTAAGAAAAAGATAATTTTCTTATTTAGAAAATGAATTGATTTGTTCATTTAGAGTAGAGTATCAATACAATACTGCATTGATCCCCAACAGGAAGTAGCTTATTGGTTGACAAGCTACTCCATTTGTATATTATATTTCTAATATTATATAAGTAAAATTTATGTAATTAAATGAAAAATCCACCAATGTGTTAATTTCTTTAATTATTTGATTGAATAATCAATAACTATAATAATCGCCAGTTCCAGCCTTAGAGTTATGCCCTTATGTTTTGATTCTGACCTTGTAATACCTGATGAAACTAACAAACATCCTGTTTTCATCTCTTTCATTTGTTTCTGTGTTACACTTAATATAACAACACAAGACAATAAACGGTGACAGTTTCTCAAACGAGTCTGTAAGTATGTCATCACTGCCTGCCGGCTGCAGGAGACCCTGGAGATCTTTTCTCCATCATCCCAGATAAGTCCGATGCTGCGGCTTTGATGTGCAGCAAAGACGGTTCTGGGGAGCAGATGTCGGACTTGCCGGGGCGGCTCAGAGGAGCGCCGGCGGGGGCCCTCAGAGGCCCGACAAATTGGGCTAATAAGAGAAGAGACGTTTATATCTGCAGCCCCGGATCCAAGCCGCCCACCCTCGACTCGTCACAAGTTAATTCGGAGTTAATTAGAAAGTGGGGCTCCGCAGACAGGGGGGTATAAATAGAGCCAAACCCTGCGCTGCTCCTCTTCATCCTTCAGAGGAACTTTCACTCGCTCACTTGTCTCCACCTCCCGTCTCTTCTGTTTTCTGAGAGGATGGCCTAGATTTCACACCCTTTGAGGAACAAGGAGGCTGTGCTGCAGAACAAATCAGGCCTAAATTCAAGCCTTCCCAAAAGGTGGGATTAAAATGTTTGTACTGTTGACTAGGGCTTAAACGATTAATCACCATTAATCGATTATTCAAATGATCATTAACTAATTTAGTAAATGATTAATCTGTAACTGGAGTACAGACTCAAAAAATTGCAACTTCTTTTAAGAACAACAAACTCAAAACACTAATTAAGCCAAAACTGCACAAAAATATGAATATTTTGCATATAAGATGAAAAACCTTGTTTGTCTGTAAATATGTTCTATCCAGAACTTAAGTGGTAAAAAGAAAACATCCAATTAAGAACCTTTTGCTGCCCAGTTATTAATCAAGAAAATAAACAGATTAGTAGACAGTAGTTTTTGCTACAGATGATCAAGCTTACAATAAATAAATGCTGTTTTATATCAGGCAATCAATTTATTTCTCATTTTAAAAAAAGAATTTGCTTTTTGCATCTTTTAATGTTTTTCTATATTGTATGAAAAAGCTTGTGTGGTTAAATGAAAACTCAGCAGATTGTTAATCGTCAGAATAATCAATAGAATAATCAATTGCTAAAATAATCATTATTTGAAACCCTGTTGATACCCAGAGGACTAACAGAATCTGAGGCAAAACTAGAAATTTAATGTTCACAGATGTTCTCCCTCAAATCTAACCAAGTTTGAGCATTTATAGAAAGAACAACAGGGAAACATCAGTCTGTGCACATTTACAGTTAATGAAGTCATTCAAACTTATTTTATTTTAGATTTTACAGATTATTTTACATTTTGTGCAAGATTTAACTTTTACTTTTGTTGTTTTAAATGTGCGTCATGCATCATGAACAAACTATATCACCTTCCTTTCATTTCAGAACTATATGATCTACTTTCTATCGATTCATTAGAAAAAATCCCAGTCCATTAAAGTTTGTGGTTGAAACATAAAAAAAATTAAATAAAGTCACAAAGTGCACTGTACAGACATCAGTTTTTTATAAGAGAACTAATTTCTTTACCTCTTTTATGTATAGTTTTACTGGGCTGCAGGAATGACTGTCTTGTGACCAGATATTTGCAATCTTTCAGCTAAGCTAATGTCATGCAAACCACTGACGCCAAGCATGCTGTGGAAAAAAATGTGCTTTTCCATTAAAACCGACACAAAGGGACGACCCTTAAATAGGTTATTCATACTAAATGAGTGGAAACACACCTTCACACCCAGAATAACTCACTAAAAGACTTGTTTCATATTTTCAACTCCACTTGCAAAGGAGGAGTTTTTACTTTCAGTTTCAGTACTGCAAACACAAAACCAGGACTCCTGCTGGAAACACACAACCTATATGTCTATAATTAGAACTATCCTAACGAGAGAGGAGCGGGAAACTTCCTTCTGCTTTTCTCTGAGTAGACATAGTCAGATCATAGCCCTCAGAGACTCAGAGGTCGTAATCTGAAGTGGACACGCTGTTCTTTCCACTGGACGTCTTCGGTGAGAAATTCTTTCGCTGTCGGTGTTTTAGCGTTCCCTTGCAGGGCAGCAGGCTGCATAAACTCAAAGCGGAGGTTTGGAGGGAAGTTACGTCAACTCATTAAACCCCCCCATGGTGATATACTGGGAACACACAGGGTCTTCTTCCTGATCCACCAAGCACTGAAACTCATTCTGTTCTATACCACCAAAAAGTAGGCTGCATTCACACCAACCCCGTTTAGGCCGCTTTAATTCAACTCCAATCCGTTTGCTTAGAAAATCCGGTTCATTTGAGGAGGTGTGAACACGTAATCAAACTCTGATGCGGACCAAATCAGCAAACTCTGGTCTGCCTAAAAACCTTGGTATCTGCTCGGTTGAACTGATTAGAAAACATATGTGAACGCCCTGTGGATTGGAGACCGCTCCAAAAACAGGAAGCAAACTAGAGCAGAGCATTCTGGGTAAATACAACCAAAACAAACATGAAAGTCTAGTGAGAGTTTTAGAAATGGCTGGTGGGCTTTTACCAAAGACGAAAGAAGAAATCCTACTCTAGTGTTGTTTACATTTTTAAAATAAGGAATTTGAAGGTGTTTTCTTTAGTAGTTCTTGGTGCAGCGCCACCACAGGTGAGGAGGGGAACAGACTTTTCAAAGGGGTTTGTTTGTTTGACTCAGTGCAGTGTGAAATCAAACCGCAGCAACTGAAAATGTAACAAATGTCCCAATTTTGGAAGTATTAGACAAATTAGAGATGCACAGATAAGGAACATTTGGGCCAATAACCAATATTTACAAACATTTTCAATGGAAAAAACAACCACACAATCAATGTCACATGACCAAACAAATGCCACATAACCAACACAATACCCTTCGCCTCCTAAAACACAAACTGTGACAAGATGTTTATAAATATTGGTTATTAATGTCGGCCCAGTTATAGTCACTGGACTGATAACAAAATGTTAAAAAATTACTAAGTGCGATTAGGAAAAACTGACTTGTGTCCCAAATTCTTGCTGCGTTTGTTGTGCAATTATTCAGCTCTGCAGTTAAACTACGTAAATCATTAAAACCACCAGATGATTATCCTTGTAATCAAAAAGTCTCCAAAAACAATTGCTTGCTTTCCTAGGCAAGTAGAAAATATACTAATGTAAAAAAAAGTAGGTCTGCTGCTTAGATACGCCATAATTGATTAAAGAGAGTGGAGATGAGCAGCCTTAAAAAAGCTGCGGTTGCTTGGTTACACCTGATACTAATCACAGGCATACGAGTCCACTGCTGAAAAAAAACAGCCAGTTTTAACGTCTAACCTTCAAACCAAAAAACAACGAAGGCTTGAATACAACCTGAAATTGGATTGTGCAGCTTCTATTAGATGTTTGTAACAATACAGATCAAAAATTAATCCCACATGGAAGCATTAAAAAAAAAAAATCCATTCTGAACATCAGCACTTCGTGTTCACCCAGAACGTCTCGACTCATCTGCCTTAACAGACGAACCGAACCCAGTCAGTGTGAGGTCAAGTGAGTTTGACCTCTGCTTACAAACTGGGCAGCAGAGTCGGACGTCTGCAGAATTTATAGAAGCGAGAAAGATGGTGGTAAATTAGCCAACAAGTGCACCAAAATGTATAAATTATACACAAATTTATTTGACAAGTGCCATATTTTGTCTGTTGGTTGTAAAAACATTTTGATAACTACAATTTTTAGGGGGAAAAAATCAGGTTTTCCCCAAAGACTGGATGCTGTGCAGACAGACAAAGTTTAGCTTTTCCTTTTTTCACTCATGGTCAGTTGTTATGATGCACAGCCATCTGGAAGCAGCTGATTAACATCTCAAAGAATACCTGAACTTTTGAAATCAAGAGTTGAAAAAGAGTCTCTCTTTTCAACAATACAGCCACACAAAGACTTAAATAGGAGTGGCAAAAGCAAAGGAGGCAGGTTAGCAGCTAGTGTCAAAACTTTATGGTGTGTAATGCTGCCCAGAAATTGAGATGTTAACATGTCATAAGAGTCAGACTGTCATAGAGCAACAGTCTTCAGTCAGAGGCTACTTCAGATTCGATGTGAGACTGACTGCTACTGGAGGTTCTTCCTGCCCACAGCATCACTACCTATAACTACTATTTGAAGGTACTTGGATGACATGAGTTAAGCCATTAAATTTCCCTTTGGGATAAAAAGAAAACCTGGGTAAATATTTTTTGGTTTTTTTATTTGCACTTCTGACAATCACTGAAACTGGAAGACATTATAAAAATCCAAAAATGTATAAACCAAACAACCAAAACAACAAATAAAATGGATACTGAAGTCTCTGTATTAAAAAAAAGGTTCAGTTGAGACCAATGCACCAGACTTTTGTCATCCGGTCTTTGGTAGAAAAGAGAGACATGAGAAAAACAACCAACCAAATGGAAATGATCAAACTCAGTTTTAATTTATCATGCAATTAACTGATTTATAGAAGACAGACAGAATTGGGTTCAACCTGGTGTTAATAGAGCGATCGGTGACAGTGAGCAAAAACAGATGAAAATAATGTCATGTATATTTAGCAGCATTTTTCCTGCTTACAGAAGAGAAGTTGATTTCATTTAATCAAACTACACCACAACACATGATAACACACTGATCTGAACACCTGATCTGTGATGCAAAAATGCAGCAATAAATCCGAGTCTGGCTTTACAACAGTAACGTGTCTGGAAACAAAAACCTCATAAAGATTGTTTTCCCAACCTAATCTTCCCAATGCTTTGAAGTGCTAGCATATTTTTCCTCTTACGAACAAGAGCCTGACCACTTCCTAGGTAAAAATAAAGCCCTCTTGGCTTTAGGATGAAAGGAAAAGTATTTCACATCTTGTTTTTTTTTCCTGTGCATAAAAAGCTAGAGACTGTTTGTGTGTTGACAAGTTGTTTGAAAGGAGGTTATTGGCTTTCAAGGGAGCACGCAGCAGACTAAAAATACCCTGGCTGGATGGAGCTGGAGGTCCGGAGAGGAGGGGAGGGGGTCCGATAAAGGAGAATAGGCTGACCCAGAATCCTTCAACAGGTTGGAGCCGAAAACAACTCTTCCTCCGAGTCGCTCTGCGGAGGCCGGCTGGCGCAGAGGAAGGTCCCTTCTGTGTTTCATGCAACTCCACATCAAAGAGGTTCATTAAGGAATTAATTAGAGCAAACCAGCGCTGAAACCTTAAATTAGACTGAGGCTGGCTCCTGTGAGATGGTCTTCATCCATCAAGAGAGAAAAGGTGGACGTAAGGAGGAGGTATGCTTCAAACGAAGTGTTTCATGTCTCCCTGAAGAGCTCTTTGCCCACATATTACATTCATATCACCATGAGACAAATTATCTTACAGGAAAAGGCAACGAGAAAGGATCACCCACCTGAAAGAAACTTCAAAGTCTACTGTTGCAAAATTCATGCATTCAGATTGATCCACTTAATCTGTACTTTCTGTCTGAGCAATTATCCTTCAAATTTAGACGAGTTGAAGCCTAGATTTGCGATAATTTCGACAAAAACAAGCATTAAATTAACCTGTTTAAAAGCTGCAGTGAAGAAAAACATTTCAATAACGAAAAAAAGAGAGAAGACATTTTTCTGAGTGTTTCATTTGACTGCAGTGTCAACCAAAGAATCTGATATCCTCATCTACAGCGGTTTTTAATCTCTTCCTTTCTGTTCATACTCTGGGTTTTAAGATGCTGCCAAGCATAAAAACCTGTTGCAATAATCAATTATTCAATTAATCGTGGGATAGATTAAAATTAGCTCAATAACTTCCATTTTGATGATTAAAAATTTTTGGAGGGCAACTTTGTTTACAGACTTCACAATCCATTAAAATATCTTCCAGTTCCAGCTTTAAGTGATCTTTTAACACATTTTTAAAATGTAAAGGTTGGAGTGGGCAAACCTGTATTAGTATTTTATTATCAATAAAATTGTCTCAAAACAACAACATTGTCATTTATCACAATAATTACAGGAACAATTTGTTGCCAAGCAAAAATTTGTTATTGTGACTGGGCTAGTGGAGAATATAAAAAATATATATTCACAATTCAAGAGTTCAGAGACTGAAATTAATCACTTTTCCCTTAAACAACAGGAATGGGAAAATCATTTCTGAATACATAAAGAGTTGTGCTGCTCACTTTGAATTTTAACAGTTTTTTGTGAACCAGAAAAATCCATGAAGATCAGGAGTTGATGAAATCATCTGATGCGACAAACCGACTGTCCTGCTGCTGAATCTCGAAAATCAAATGTTCTAGAAATCATTTGGTACCCAAATACGGTCGGCTTTAATTAACGTGTGATGAGAATGATACGCAAATGATTATTCTAAAGCAGCAAACTACTGTCTCAGCAGAAACCCTTTAAGAACATCTTCGGATCTCAAGAAAACTATTTTTCTACCAGTTTAACGCTACATTCAGTGCACTCAGTAATAGTCAATATGAGAGGTGTAAACATATTTAGATGGGACCTTTGGGGAAAAAAAGTAAAAACTATAACTGCGACAGACCGAGAAGATACCGCAGGTTCATATCCTGACTGGAAATCCCATCATTTTTGAAAGCTCACTACAATTAATCCTTTGCACAGAGAGTCGACTTTCCCATAAACCGTACAGCTTAGGGACAATAACTGGTTACAGTTTCATTCCTGATATTTGTAAACTGCAAAAACACAAAATCCTACCAAGTATTAATGTCTAGTTTCTAGTGCAAATATCTAATATACTGGAAATAAGACAAAACTGACTTACAACTAACTTCCAGCCCGATATAGGAGCTTGTTTTAAGTGAATAATTTCCTAATATTGATGAACAAGAATTTTTTCCTATAAGTTGAAATCCAGTATTTCGCTGCCAGATGGTTTTCCTTACAGCTAGTACTTTTTCAACAATATTAAGGAATTAACTTAAAGCAAAGCAATTTTCAAGTAATATAATCGTGAAGGTGTAATAACGCACAAGGATATTCTTAAAAAGAGAATAAACTTTAAATTCTAAAGAACATTTAAGATGGAAACTGGAAGATGTTATAAATATCCAAAATAAATAAACAAAACTTTAAATAAAATAAATTAGAACATGTCTGTAAACAAAATTGTCCTTCAAAATAAGATCTAGTTGAGACTAAAGCGCCAGACTGAAGACTTCTGGTAGAAGAGAAACAGAAATTGATTTATTGCTTATTACAACAGCAAACAAAAAATTATATAATTTTGAATTTAATAGAAACATGTCACTCTGCGTCGAATGAATCTGTGATGATATATAATTTTCTCTTTTATTCAGATGCATTTGAATGATAAAGTTTATGCAGCCCATGCATGAAGCTTGAAGAGCGAATCAACACTGCAGTCAGCTGGGATTCATGTCACCAGCAGACAGGAAATGATGGCACTCAGAAACCACAGCTGTAAGAGCAGAAAGCCTTTCCCCTCACAGCATGAGGGTGTGAGCTCCTCTGCCTCACGCTGCGGTTCAGGATCCATCAGGAGAGAATCACCATAAGGAGACTGTTGTCACCAGATTGTTGATCTCTGCAAATGGAAGAACATTTTGCATTACATCATATTCAGCTTTCTACTACAAGACGCAGATGTGAAAAATGCTGCATTGTGCAATCCACCGCAGCCCTGAAGGGACCTCTGACAAAGCTGTTATCTCAAACACACACACAAAGAAAGTGTGCGTTCTCCCACTCACACCTCTGCCTTGTGTTACTCAACACACACCAGCAAACTCAGCACTGCAATATGATGCAAATGTCTCTTCAGCCCAAAGTTACAATCATGAGATCATTGACAATTTGAGCGTTGCATGACTCAACATTTGGATTGGATACGCAAGAGATCGGGACAATTTCCTTCAACCAACTGGACTTTTTCTTGTTGATTTTATTTTGTACATGAAACCAAACAGAACAACAGGATATAAATTGAAGCGAATATATAAATAAAAACTGAGCCCATCCAGCTTTTCAGATAACAAAAGCACCAACAAAATCGGGCTTGACTGTGGAGTCTGGTAATTAGGTCAATAATTAGTTCAATAACCTGGTTGCATCAGTTTTCACTCCCTTCTAATAATATTTTATGGAGGCACCTTTTGGGTTTAGGGATGCATCCAGTCTGAAATAATTCATCAGATTAATCGATTACTGAAATAACCGTCAACTAATTTAGTCATCCATATATCGTTAACTGGAGTTTACAGGCTCAAAAAAGGCCAATAGGGGAAAGAACGACATACTCCAAGCAGAAATAAAGTCAAAACTGTGCAAAAAGTTTAAACATTTTGCATTCAAGATTAAATACAAAATCACCTGGTTTAGATTTTGTTAAAAAAAAAAAAAAGATCTTGAGAATCTTTTCCTATCTAATTATTAATCAGTTAATCCAAGAAATATTATGAATTATTCCATTATTGATGTCTAGTCAAGCAGAAAGGCCTGAGCTGATAATTATTGTCCAAAGTTTTTTAAGCTGCAGATTCATCCTTTGCTACAAATGATCAAACATTTACTAAAGGAATGTTGTTATTGCACCTTAGGCAATGAAAATATGTTCTGATTTAAAAAAGGGGGGAAAAAAATACATCTTTTAATGCATATCTAATACTGAATTTTAAAAAAGCTAAAAAAATATGCACAATGTTCCATGTTTTTATCTGATTAATCGTCAAAATAATCAATAAAATAATCGCTAGTTCCACTGCTGATGCATATTAAGGTGTATTTAGGATTTGAACTGTTAAAATAGGCAGAAACACTTTTAGAGTATTTGTGTATTTTAGTTATTTGTGGGAGGTTGTGGGGATTTCGGGAATCTACTTGAAAAGGATGCATTTGTTGTGTTTTTTTTCTATTCTTCCCCAGACTGATACCTTTGTTCGAATTAGACTCTTTAGATCTTCTGTAAATCCTCTACTTCGAGCAGCTGGATCTCATCTCCGTTTAATCACACTCAGGTGTGAACTTTAGAAAGAAAGCTGAATTTAATTAAAGAAATAAATAGTTAAAATAATTCCTTACATCCTCATCCTGTAGCAACTACAGTTTCAGTTTTAATTTACTCCATTTAAGTTATTTCTTTGCATTCAACGATCTCACCAGCATAAAAAGGCACCAAATATTTTCCAGAAAAGGTTTGCCTATAAAAAGTTGAACAAATGTCAAACAGGGGAAACACAGAACACCCTGACAGTCGATGCAGGGGAAGCAGGGCGTTTCATGCCAGAGTCTAATTACCATCGAGGATAAAGACCATCTCTAGTGAGGAGGCCTGCTGCGTTTGCAGCTCAAAGCAGGATGTTTCACACGCTGTAATTACAGACCTAAAGACTGATGGAAAACCTATGATCAGATTACCTAAAACAATAAGATTTAGACTTTTTCCTAACATTTCTGAGCTGATTTAACCTCCTTATATTTCTCTAGAACAAGCAACTAAAAACTAGAATTACTAAAGTCTCTGGTAGACAAAGTTATTTACACTTTCATTTTGTCTTTTACAATCTCAGACACCCCCTAATTAATAGAAAGGCAATTTAAAAACAACTCGAACTGCAGGAACAAGGAGTCAAACAAAAGTTTATAATGATAATCTACTGAGTTGTACTTTTGTTTGACTCCTTGTTCCTGCAGTTCAACTCAGTAGATTATCATTATAAATGTTAATTTATGTCGGATATTCAACTCAAAAAGTTATACATCTGTAGATTTATCACAGAGTGATGTTAATGACCAAAAGCTTGTAGGTGGAGAAGCTGAGTTATGCAATCAAATATATTGACAGAAAATTAAGTGGAAGGAAAAGGTTTCAGAAAAAGGTAAACGAGGATCATATAATTGTCTCTTTTCTTTAGCTTTCCTCGAGACAAAAATATCACCCAACTGAAAAGCATGAATATACATGATATGCGCTTGTCTATCCTTGCAACACTTTTTCCTTCCACTTAACTTTCCATAAACATGTTTGGGTACAGCAGCTTGTCAAGTTTAAGCTTTCTAAGCAATTACCTTTTTGTGGCAATAACTGTCTGCTGGATAATTGTCAAATCTGCAATCTTCCTTAACATTTTGTAAGCCGAAATATATTAATCGTCATTAAAAATCTATCTTTGTGGGCTATAAGTCATAATCATGTAAATATATCACTGTGTATATGAGTATTAATTTTTAAAGTAAGTTACTGAAATACATTCATATTCTCATGTTTGCAACAGTGTAACTTCCTTCTGGGAATTTAGTTTTAGTCTTAATAAAAACTAAAAAAAACAGCTGGGTGATTTTGAAGGAATCACCCTGGAAAAATGTATCTATTTTTTCCAGGAAAGTAATGAGCGACAATTACTTCCCAGCAGAGTCAAGTGACTTTCCACATAAAATCAGTAACTAAGAGAAGTCAAAAGATACAAATAAATGCTGCAGACGCCTGGTTACCATCTCTGTAAGCAGAACATCTTCAAAACAAGAAAAGCTTGAATGTTTAAGGTTCAGGTTAAATTGGCCTTTTTCAGTCGGTTTCTCCTCCATCTGAAACATAAACGCTGACAAATGCAACTCTGTGAAGGTTAATCCTAATGTTTACTTTGCTCCCAACAGAGCCATTACACAGAAGGAGCTGACATGGCTGCTTCGCTTTTCACGATGTAACATTATAGGAATCCTCAGAGTGGATTTTCACAGTGTCTTTTCCCCAAAAATAACTTTTCCCACAGATTTTTGGGGGGTTCCGTTTAAACCTGCGTATCTGAGTTACTAACCTAAGTAAATACATAACGCCACTGGTCCCATGACCTCAAACAAACTGCCCCACTGGAAACCCAGGAAAAGGTCATGGACTATTTATTTGTCCTAATAGAATCACGTGACAAAGAGCAGGAAATCCCCGACAGTCCCAAAGCCACAGGAGACAATTTTTCTAGTCCCGCTCCATCTTTTAGTGTTGCTTTTATTCTTTTATGCATGTATGAGAAATCCTTTAATCACCATGGCAACCATTCAGCTGTGCAAAACGCCTGGGTGGACCTACGCGAAGCTCCTCCTCAGAGTTCCAGTGCAAAAGCTTTCAAGCTTCTGCCTCAGCTCCTTCAGACTAGCCAGAAGCAATTAGCAAGCACCTGGTAGAACTGCACATCTGTTGAGCTCATTGTACAAGATACTTCTCAGTGCAACTCTGGTACAAACAATAGTAAAGTGCTAAGAGAGGAGAGATGTTATCATGAGTTTCTGAAGGTGGAGTTTCAAAAAGAAACAAAGGCCCAATTTCAAGGCATTAAATTGAAAAGTCAAGATTTACTTGTCATATTTGATACAGCATTTTTATAACAGCTGAAGGTAACATTATTAATAGATTTTTCTATAAAATGGCTCTATATGCCTGGAAAATACACAATACTGCCCCTCTAAGTATGACTTAAACGCTTTGACTGCTAACCAAACACTGAATAGCCTTAGTAAAAACTCTTGTTACCCTAGAAATACCCAGTCCGATTACTGAAACCGAAAGTGTCAACTAGTGAGCCACTCAAGTGCTCAGATGGCCTAAAAACACTTCCTGAGGGACTCTGCCCAACATGGTTCTGCTAACACTTTCAAGAAGACAAAATCCTAAGAAACCCATGCATAATTTAGGAACAGAAGAGAGAGTACAAGAACTAGGCTGCGGCATACTTTCTCTGGCTTTAAAACGCGACTCAGAAGCTTTCCATCTCTCAGGGCAGCTGTGAAGAAACGCTCGATGGGAATAGAGAAGGATTTTGCTCCTCTATATCCGGATGTTTGTGCATAACAGCTAAAAGTTGAGCACTGACTGTAAAATTGATCCTGCTGGATGGGTGTTGTTATCAGGCACATTAGCAGTATTGATTCAATAAAACTAACAATAGGAGAAGGAATTGTGGCATTGATCTTGGCGAGCTGCAACAGTGAAACACAAGTAATCCTGTGTTACTGCAACCTATAATATCTAAGTGCAGCTTTGTGTGTGTGTGGGCAGTGGGAGGGATTTCAAAAGCAAATGTCAACTTCAGGGTGTGGCGACTACAAGAGCATGAAATTAACTCTGAATATTTCAAGACTTATTCATTGAAGGACATAGTTCAGAAACACAAGCAGCAGTCAGACCAGTTGTTTTCGTCTAATAATGCACAGGTTATTTGTCAGGAAAGAAAGTTGAGCAGAAACCAGTTCACATTCCTGGTGGTGAGATATCAGCAAATTTATGCAGAAGGACACAGAGAGTCAGAGGCCTCCAAGATATTTGGGAAACATGTGACTGTAATTTCTTAGAGCAGTGAGAAATTGCAAAAATGCTTGTGATTTCAATACAAATAAAATTTTACTGGGTTAAGGGTTACTTAAATTAGCTTACTTGAAATACAAAATTGCTATACACATTTTTTTTTTTTTTTTTGGCAGAAAGAGAAAAGCAATAAATCATGCAACTGGAAATTGCTGAGCTAATTTTAATTAATCAAGTGACTGATTTATTGTGGCAGGCCTACATTAACAGGCTCTAAATTCTCCTTTTATCTTCACCATTATGGCACCGCTGCTGTAAAAGTAAGCCAAGAGGAAGGGGAAGGGTTTGAAAACCATTCTTCAGCCCACTGCTTTGTGACGATAACATGAGGTTGAACGGGAGGAGAGTTGTGTCTCTCTTTGAACCTTTACTATGACTCGTCACTCACATAAGATTGTGCTGTTGCCCTAAATCAAGTGAACTCTCGACAGGAACCAACAGGAAATGGTTAGGAGTAGGAGGAGAAAAACAAGGCGATGTCTACACAACAGGTTACTCTGCACACAGCTCTACTTCCTGCGCAGGGTTTGAACTCTCTAGAACGGAGCTGAAGCTCCTGATGAGGTCATCAGATCACCTCTGCATCATCAGTCTCACAGCTGTTTTTTCCTCCTTTTGTCCAAGCAGTCCTCCCGCCTCCTTGCATGCTGTCTTTTTTTTTTTTTTTTCCGTCTTCCCTCCTTGTAGAGCAGTGTGTTATCTCATGGCGTTGTCTGCATACAGCATCCTGTTTGCGCTGCCGCAGGACAAACATCGTCTCTGTGTGACGCCGAAGACGTTTCACAGGCTGTCAGGTTTCCAGCGTGGCCCTGATATCTCTGTAATTGGGCTCTTCCTGCTGGGGGAGTGAGTGGGGAGTTAAAAGAAAAAAAAATTAAAGTGGGCGAGTAACAAGTGGGTGAGAGAGTGGGGGGTAACTGGTTTCCATTTCCACCACAACCTTGTTAAAATGCATGATGGGGGCTCTTCAGTCATTTAATTTATTTGGAAAAGTACAACCTGCTCCTATGACATGTCCAGGACTGAAATAATTAGTCAGATGAATCATGATTATCCATTATTGAAATAATCACCAATTAATTAAGTAATTGATTGATTGTTAACTGGAGAACACAGACTAAAAACGGCCATTTGCTAAAAGAAGAGCAGTAATTCAGCCAAATTGTTCCAAATATATGTACATTTTATGTTTACGATAAAAAAAACAAAAAAAAAAAACATTCTTTGTAAATATGTGCAACTCAAAACTCCTGAAGTGATTATTTTAGATTCACCTGTTTCAAATTCTCAAATTAAGCACTTTTTGCTATACAATTATTAATCTGTTAATCCAGAAACTAGTTAACAGATCAGCACTACAATGCACTGAGGTTAA
Source organism: Alfaro cultratus (assembly GCA_903066825.1). NCBI lineage: Eukaryota > Metazoa > Chordata > Actinopteri > Cyprinodontiformes > Poeciliidae > Alfaro > Alfaro cultratus. Next base: position 72,837 of record CAEFZX010031380.1, on the reverse strand, counting down.
GTCAAACAGAAAGAGCTGAGTGTTTCACATGGTGATGTTAAACTTTCATTTTATGTAGGCTTAAGTGATTAAATAAAAAAACTGCAGAATGTGCCTATTTTTTTATCCGATTAATTGTCAGAATAATCGTTTGTTAATATAATCATTAGTTGCAGCCCTAAGCATGTTCCAAATCGTCCCTCATTTCAATGTTGTCCCCTGGGCAGCGCTCTCCAGCGGCGGACAGAGAACCAGGCCTCCAAAATAAACAAAGAGAGAGGTGCTGCCGTGAAAAACCCGGGAGAAAGAGTCGCACCTCGGGTTCATTACATAAGGTCCCCGGCTGCGAGAAACACCCTGGACAGAGTCCAGGAAAGACATCTGACCAGAGCAGATGCAGAACATCGGTGTTAAGCTTTGTGTTGGACGGCTAATGAGAAACTTCCCATGGATTTGGCCCCACATCCAAATTCTTCTGCCTGCCCCACCTCTCTTTCCTGAATAAGACTTCTTCTCTTCTTGCTGCTTTTAGGTTTTCCCTGTTTGCTTCCACAGATGTAGCGATGCTGCGGAGGCGCACGGCGTGAGTTACAGCCCCGCGTACGCAACACCGCGCTCCTCTTTGTCGCTTTCCTTTTTCGGCATGCAGTGCTCCCTCATATGTTTTATGACAATTCTTGAGGAATTTCACAACTCAGTTTTGCAACTTTCTTGAGAAGCGACATCACAGAGGAGCAGTTGGGCAAGTGATGTGGCTGGAAAGCATCTCAGGAGGAGTTAATAAATTCTCTAATCACAAAAATGTTAACGTGCTGGTCATGTGGGGTATTTAAACAATAGTGGAGTCAAAGTGTGCACAGAGGGCACATATATGAAGAAAAATGCTACATTGTCCCTCATTTGAGTGATTCACATGTTGTCTAGACAGGAACCAAGTCAGAAACGAGATCTTTGTGTGCTTAAAATGAATCCTAGCTATCAGGGATCAACAATTATTTTCAGGTGTTCACAACCCTGATTCACATTTTCTCACATTATAAACACTATAACAAAAAAGTCATCTGCAGCAGGTAAATCAAAAGATAAATGTTTTTCATAGTCCAAAAAATCCGCCCCGTTCACTCTGATATCCTGAAATAAACCCCTAAAATGAAACTAATTGGATTTGAGTCACCGTAAAAGCAGAGTACACTTGGATAGATCATTAATAATAGAAAAACCCAAAATAAAACATCTACGTCAATAGGAGAACTGCTAATGTGACACAATTTTAGGAGTAATGAGGAGGACTTTAGTGAGCCTAAGAGTGTTTAAAGCATAGAAATGGTGGAAAAACCTCTAGAAAGTAGAGATATTCTCAGTAAAATGGATAGAGCTCTGCCAACAGCAGGGTCTGCCTGGTGATGCTGTGTGGTAATTAATTAAATTTTACATAGTTTCATCATCACACTTTTATTAATCCAGTCTAGATTGTCTGAGTGATTAATTTATATCAACTGATTAATGGGGTCGTGTTTCACATTCAAAACTAGATTTATTGATTTATGTCATTAAGACTCAAGCCATATTATATTTAAGACAGTGTATTCTGCATGAGTTTAGTTAGGTTTTTTTGGCCACCATCAGTCCACATCTTTTGGTGGTGGTAATGCTCCATTATGTCATTTAGAAACCATCATTAAATAGAAGTAAAAGAATAAGAGGAACCAATCAGAGTCCGTAGAAGACGTTGTCACATCTAGCAACAGGGTCAAAACGAAACGTGGAACACAGTGCTCTGTTCAGACAGTGCCATTTCCACGGTGGTGGTAGCATTATTCTGTGGGGTTGATTTTTTCTAGTATTTCTTAATCAATAACTGGAAAGTTGTGCAGTTTTTTGGGAGAGGGATGGAGCTAAATGCAGAACAGTCCTGAGAGAAAAACTATAAGATCAGCTCTAAAAATACAGCCAATGGCTATAATGGAACAGCCTAGTCAAAGTTCAGACCTAAACCCAATTGAGAACTAATGACTGAGCTATAGCTGTTGTGCAGAGCTGGTAAAAACACCAAAACACCTGCAACTGTAATTGCAAGCCTCTTGCTTTGCTTTGGTCTGTCTCTTAAAATCCAAACAAATACACAGATGTTTGTTCAAAGGGTATGAATACTTTTGAGCACAAAGTCCAATCGTCGCACACAGGATGAGAAGCAAAAACCGTTCCCTCAGAAGACACGACAACAGGAACTGGGAGACAGAGTGAAATGTAATCTCTCTGCTCCAGATGCAAGAGTGGCAGCAGTTTAGCATTTACAGGCGTTATGCAGGTTTCACCAACCCACATTTAAGACGTTTTAAGGTCATTATAAATAAAATTTAAGACCTATATCAGGACAGAAATAAGAATTAAGAAATGCAGAGGACCAAACAGTTTTTTCATGGCTCTAGGCAGCAGCTTTTAGCTTTTGAACCATATGCTAGCTTCTAATGACTAGTTTTAGCAGTATTAGCAGCTTATTACTGGTAACTTTAATCATCTTGAATCATAAAACACATTAAATGAAGACATCTGCACAACCCAAACATTTTCCTCATACAAAAGTCCTGCAAGAAAAAACCTACATAGAATTATTAGATTAAATAGTCCCACCACTTCAAAATTTAATACCTATGATTAACATATTTAAGGCTAATTTACATTTTCTTTAATGAATTTAAGATATTTTAAGGCCTCCATTTTTTTAAATAAATGAATTCAAGAAATTTTAAGGATGCACAGACACCCTGATTCCCCTCTAACTCACACAGCAAGAGGTAAAAAGACACAAGCCATGTAACTCAATTCATCTTCCTGAAAACAAAGACAGACAGACTCTGCTGATAAATCCTCTCACAATCACCATTTCTTTAATTAGAGAGATTAAATGGTTTCAATGTGCTAAAAAACATGGTGGATTATCTGAGTCATTCAGAGCAGATTCAGCTAACAATAACATGCAAAGATGTCACTCGAACGCTGCGCCTCGGATGGATGGCATTTGCGTAATATAGCACAGACATTTCTGTCATCACTCAGGGTAAGACTATCCAGTTTTTATACACTGCTAAATAACAGGTGTGAAGCAGCAGATCCAAACACAGTATTATGTCCCTAAATGTCTTTTTCAAACAGAGAGAGAAAGAAAACAGCAATAATGTGACCACTTCTGCTTCCCACTGTGATATGGGAGATTTCCAGGGCGGCATTAGAAAGGTGCGGGACTCCCAAAAAAAAACCAAAAAATAAAATGCATCTAATCAGTCAGTTGTGACCTGAAAAGGTTTGCTACTCCTTGGACACAAGTGGAGTGGAGTAAGTTTCCCTTGCTTGGTGCTCAGTACTGGGAGACACAGTTACCTGCTTTCTGCTAGAGAAAACTTTTGATCATTACTAAATCAATCAAAAACTCCTTCAAGAACCAACACTGTTTGCTGGACTACTTTCTGACAATCTATTTCCAGACCTCTTTGGCCATAAAGAACTTGTCTTTAAAGTGTTTTTTTTTTGTTTTTTTTTGGAACGTGACTCTAAATTATTGGCAAAAAATTCACCTTTGCATTTTTTTTGTTTTTGTTTTGTAGAGGACATTTAAATATAAAAAAATGCAGCTGAAATACCTAGTAGCAATCCTACTTGGTATGCTATTGGGTGGTGTTTGCAAAGCAGCCAATCCAGGAGCGCCATTCATTTTCCTTGGTGTTGATTGGCTGTACATCAGAGAGCGGAAAAAAGAAACACAGCCGATGCTAAAATGGTTTCCACTGTGCATATTAATCCATATTGTTTGGTGTTTGAACAATTAAATTGTGATATTCTTCAGACACAGTATTAACAGTGAGCAGGCTGAATGTATGTCATTTAAAAAGATTACATAAATTCAATCTGGACAAATATCCAGATACATCTGAATGGTCAAGTCAAATTTCATAAATGTGATGTTATTTATTTTAATCCACAAATACTTGATGTGTTTCAGGGTTCCTGCCAATTTCTGGAGCCAAAGTCCTCAGTTTTCTAGGCTCAGATCTCCAAAATTAAAACATAAACACAAACAATGAGTTTATAGCATAGCTGCAAGATAGCAAGAAAGCGTGTTATATGCGATGATGTTACTGAATGTAGCAATTATGAAATAACTTGTGATAAATCAAGTGTTAATGGCTTTCTGCTTTGTCTCCATTGTAAAGATAAACCCAGATAATGATCCAAATGCTGGAAAATATACGTTTTGTTCCTAAATTATTGCTTTTATTGAAGGAGTTGCATCTGGCTAAAGCTGCTGGTTCAGCCAGAACAGAGCCAATAACTACACCATGTTCAGCATGCAATAATAATACCAATGTGTAATTAGCCAATAGCTATTGAATTCAAGAATTTGTTGTACAAAATATTGCGATGGTGACAAATTTGCGGCTCAACAAGCCTTAACAATACTTTTCCACGCTACTTCATTTATTTAATTTGAGATCTGGAAAATACTTAATTTCAAGATTTTTCCAGGCTGTCCCAAACTCTGAGGGAACAATTTGTACACCCAAACAAAAACAGCTGATCCCACAGAAAGAATGCTCCAATCTGGACGTAGTTTGGTCCAATCTCTAGATTAGATATCTTGGTATAAGCAGAAAAGTTATGCGAGGAGGACCAGGAAAACAAATACTACCCTCAGTTTTGTTTTCATTACTGGATATATAGACATTAGTGCACATTTATCTAAACAGGAAGTGGGAAATAAGAAATCTAATGACCATGACCTCCAGCATCAGCCACCTTTTTTATTTTACTGCCTTGTACCTAACCACTTTCTCACTGCGTGTAGCTGATCAGATAAGAAACGCAGAGTGCCGGCCAATTCCCTGTGTGCTGCGTGAATTACTTCATAAAAAAATTACCAAGTAACTAAATAAATCCACACCAGGAGCTTTGGCCATTCTCTAGATGTGTGAATATTCAACCACTTTTACACCATTTTGCAAAAAGGCATAGACCAAATTTCCATATGTGTGAATAGTCTGCAGTAGGTGAACAGATGGACAATAGCTACACCTTGCTTGTTTTCATGTAATAAAAAGCATCAATGAGCAAACAGCAGTCTGCTACTCACTTCCCTCTTCAACGAGAGAAGCTTGAAGTCTTCATCCCTGCTCTGCGTAGCAGCTCTGCTCTTAAGATGAGGACATCACTCAGACAAAAATAAACAGAGTAAGATCTCTATCTTAGACTTAAAACCAACTAAGATTATTATTGGAACACTCTATTGTTTATTACATGCGTAAAGGAGGAAGAGAACATTTCTGCTCAACTAGGTCAGGGGTGTAAGAGTCACGGCCTATTGCCACCTGTAAAAATATAACTATTTTCCATGAGTTTATCTCTCTGTAGGTCTAGATTTGATGGCTATAAAGATAGGCAGCTTACACAGGCAGCCAAGCAATCAGTATTTGCTCGTTTTACAGGACAGAACAACAGAACAAATGCCAAACCTTGTAAAATGTGAACGCTGCTTGGTTTCAGACATTTTTATGTGTACTGGACAGCTTTAAACAGCCCAGGCAGCTGCTTTTTTACTTAATCATTACTGGAATCTCTGTGTAATCCACAAACCAACACATTAATCTGTTTTGAAAATTTCTCTTATACAAATTAAGAAGTCTTCCATCTTCCACACCGGCAAAGCAAACACCTGTAAAAGCACACAGAAGCAGCTAAACGTGCTCCCGTTTAAGGAGGAACTCATCTTCCGTTTCCAACAAGCCTTCCGCCGGCCAAATTGGGTAATAAAAAGCCACGGAGCAGGAGAGGTGGAGATGGTGCCATCTGCTCAGAGGGCATGTGGCTGGCCAGCTCCATGGAGCCCTGGAAACGTACGGACGCTGGTCGGCACGCGTTGACAGGCTGCAGGCAAACCGCCAAGAGAGCTCTTCAAACGAGTGTGTGCTTACAGGCCAAGTGTGAAGTATACTTTCCTCTATCTAACCTGTCAATCCAGGGACTCCTCACCTTCCTGATTTTCCTAGCTTACTTTTGAAAGTGACACCAACTGGAGTTTTTAATGGCGCCCCAATAAAAACACTGATGAAGACAGAAATACTTAAGCACTTATAATGTTTGTCATGGTGGTTTGTTTAAGTACTTGACCACTCTTCTTGGCAAAATTTGCAAAAAGATGCAGTATGGAGTGACCGCCACCATGCAACACAGTTGGTGCAATGTTCTTAGAGACTGTTCCCTGACGGCATCTTCTCTGACCATTAAACGTTTCTCCATAAGGCATGGATGGTCCATATAATCAGTAGTTGAAAGTTTCAGTCGTGTTCAAACATGTCCAGATTGCGGTTTTCTGGAGCGATCACCGATCAACAATTTTTAAAAACCCTGACCTGCCAATTCTGGTTTTGGCCCATGCAGAGCTCATTGTCGGCAACAGTGGGGAGACTATAGCCAGTCATCCACATAAAGACTTTAAAATACTTGTGTTAGTTTATAAATCACTGAATGGCTTAGCATCAAAATACATTAAAGATCTACTGTTGTTGCATCAACCTTCCAGGTTCTGGTCGGCTCTGCATCTCCAGAACCAGAACCAAACATGGAGAAGCAGCTTTCAGTTTCTATGCACCTAAATCGAGAACAAACCTCCAGAAAACTGCAAAGATCCTGAAACACTGAGTTTCTTTAAATCAAGGCTAAAAACCAAAGAGTTGCCTTTCATTCATAATAACTGGAACATCGATTGATATATTTGAGGTGTATCTGCTTGATTATCTTGCTTCAAAATTAGTTACTGTATTGTGTTTTATGGTGTAAAGCACTTGTGATTGCTTTGTTGCTGAAATACACTGTATAAATAAACTTGACTTGGACATGGCATGGTGGACGGCAGAGCAAAAAGGCACAGTAGCTTATTCTCAGATTTTTGCGGCAGTAGATAAGATCGGAGGATAAGATTGGTTTTATGATTTCCCAAAATTAAGAAAATCTAGGGCAATCCATTGGTGTTTTGTTTAATCTAAGAGTTGAAATTTGGACACAATTGGGTGATCGAAATGAGCAATACCCCAAAACACATCAAAATTATATTGGAAAAAGCAAGGTAGGCTCGTTCAAATGCAGAATTAAGAGCTCGATATCAATATGACATGTTGTAATTCATGTAAAATTATGACCAGAACTATTGTTTCTGGGCTTTCAAAAACCAAACATGTTCCTTGAAAGAAACTCCTTAGATGGCAGCATTATCTCAACTCAAATCACTAGCTGGGATCTAAAATACTTCATCTATTTTTCACTTTTTTTAAGTGTCTCAGAGAACACTTTGTAACTACAGCCCAAACAACTTCCAAGGTCCACAAGATCGTTTCTAGCAACAACATCAATATAGAAAAAAAATAGGATGTCCTGGACAAATATGTGCTTCTGACTGAGATCTAAACATAGCCACCAGAAGGGCTACAGAATTGGTGGAGATAAGTGGGGAGGGTTTGTATTGTTTGAGCTGTCTGCAGTGGAAACTTCACTGTCCACAGTGGAAGAGCGAGAGATAACCTTCGGCAAAGGCCGGCAGAGATAAGGCAGTGAGAGGAACCACGCAAACAACAATAGAGGCATGCTTGCTGGAAAACTGGCAGAAAGCCCCTGTGTCCTTTCAAAACACACCGGAAATCATTTGGGGAGTGGTCACTCTGGTTCACCATGGGGAAACATCAGCAGCGCTTCATAGGACTGCTGATGTTTGAGAGCAGCTTAAAAAAGGCCAGTAAAGCTTTTGTAGGCATAAACATCCAGATCAACATAAGACACAACTATCTGTTTAAATATTAGCTTCACAGATACGAGCAACCCAATGAGATGAGCTTCACAGCTGCAAAGTTCTTCTACAAACGGCTCAGTCAGATACTAAGAAGTGAAGCAACAAAACTAACTTGTTGCAACCTACCTGTTGATGTTGTTGTAAAAGAAAATTGAATGTAAAATTACCAGCAAGCCAGAAACACTACAGAGCTGCTGCTGAGTATCTGCATGAACCAGATCCTTGTTTACACTGTAAAAAATATGTTTTGTGTGCCACAGATCCATGTTAGTTTTGAAACATTTACCTTAGGATCGAATGAACCTGTATTTATCTACCAACGGCAAACTGACAGACGAACTGAAGGTAAACAGTTAAATTTAAATTTTGCATGACTGCAAAGTTCCATTAAGGTGAATATATAGAAGCATACATACTAAAATTAAGTTAAAAATAATTCAGCCATTTCTAACTAGTCAAGAATAGAACAAAGTTTAAAAGACTCTGCTAAAAAGAAAACAAGTTGCTTTTTATTTTTACCTTTCAACCTGTCTGTTAGGCAACATTCTGCTAGATAAAAAAATATTGGCACTAATTGTGTGGAAATTTCAGTGAATGTACCTTTGCACACAGTGGCAGTTTATTTTAAATGGTTCTAGGTGGAGCTAAAACAAATAAATGTGAAACTAAAATCTCTTGAATTTCCAACGTTGTAAGAAATCAACTTTCTATGTTCAACAGCTGAAACAAGAAACCTCGTCACTGTTGTTTTGGTAAATAATAAGCCTAAATAGGCTTTTCTGTGTTATTACACGCCGGTAACGTAATCCTCCATCATCTCCGTTTGCGACGCATTCAACTGTTCTAGGCCATAATTTTCCTCCAAAGCGTGGCTGAGAGTGGGAGAGTAATGACGGCGTGATTAAAGCAGGCACCAAACTCCAACTGTGCAGCAGCTTGATGGGGAGCAACGCCCAGTGCCACCGCCACCCCCTGCGGCTTCTCACCCTCCGTTTGCATGTGCGGGAAGGAAACGACACGAGCCGTATGGATGCATCACGACCCGGCGACAAGAGCAGCAGCCACAAAACAAATTTCTATTGCTCCACATAAAGTATTTGCATAACTTTAGGGAGAAATGCACACTTTTCTTTCTCCGTAGAGTAAAAATGAATGCAACTACTCAGTATATAAGTAACCGATTAATCTTACCGACGATTAATTTATTAATAAGATAGAAAAGAATTGACATGGTCTAAATACATAAAAAATAAATACATTAAAAAAATGCAAATAGATAATCCAATTCTTCTCTTAAATAAAAAATAAGCATTTTATTGTTTAAAATGACTTATCAATAAAGTGTATGGCCAATAAAGTGTATGGAGATTTTATTTACATAAATTGAATCAGATGAAGCTAAAACTGCAACTTCCCGAGCTTTGGGTAGAACCTATTTACAGATAAAGGGTTTTTTATCTTAAATGCAAAATGTACACATATTTTTTGCACAGTTCTGGCTTAATTAATTAATTAGCAAATACTCTTCTTTATAGTCTGAATATTCCAGTTAACAATTAATCGATTACTAAATCAGTTGATAGTTATTTCAATAATCAATTAATCATTTCAGTCCATTGGAAAATATGGAGCTACATCTACATAGATGGAATACCAGGAGCAGGTATGCAGTAGTTTGTGTATGTAGTTGTAAAATATGGCTTTGCTCGCCTTAAATGGGAAGCAGAGGCAGTGGGATACTGATAATGGCTGGTTGGGAAAAGTTCTTAAGGGAAACCAGACTCAGCTCTGACTGACAGGGGAAATAAACAACGTTTAAACACTGTAACTGCAAGATGCAGGAGCTCTCTTTTAAATGTTAATGTATGGGCATGACCCAGTGATACCTGGTATTTATAGAAGCAGAAAAACCCCCGGTGCTCAGAGACACAGTAGGAGTCCGGAGCAGAAAGCCCTAAAGGACAAAAACGCAGGATAAGAACGGCCTTTACGAGACTTGGCCTAATGACTTGGCCAGACCAGTCTGTGCTTCTCTTGCTGAAGCCATGGTGGAAACAGAAGCAGCAAAACAATAGCCCCATTCCCAACCAATGACTGTACAAGGACCAGAGAAAATAGACTCCCCCCATCCAAGACTTACGGTTAAATAAACACCCGTCCAGCTGGGAATGACTTATTGACTGTGAATAGGATACAACAGAAGTACAACAACACAGTTACAATGTCTTCTAGCACATAAAACATCAGGATAGAGATCTCTAGCCATCTGAATGTCTCCTTCTTTCATCCTAAAACGTTCTCCGCTTATTCAGTCAACAGTTGCAAAAGGTTTTTCCATTATCCAACTATTTAAATCATTATAATTTTCCTTCATTCTGGCTGGTTGAACACCTGAGAGTTGCTGTAGCAACAAGACAGTTTCCACTTTGGCCGGTCACAATAACAAATTTTAAGTGTGGCAAGCAGCGCCACCCCTAAAAAAGTATTGTGACATCAGAAATAAAATCCTTTTCCAATCTGTGAAAGCACCCCACCTTCTTGTGAATGATTGACAGCACTAAGACCCTCCTCCTGGCTCTGATTGGTTGTTTCTAGTAAGCACTGGGAGCACTGGTAGAAGGAAGAGGAGCTCAATTTTTTTCACAGATTATCTGTCTCATATTAAACTGTCATAAAAAAAAGTGACTTTCAACAAATATGTAAAAATATATATTTGCAGCGTTAAGACACAATGCGGCTCTTATAAACTTTGTCCAAAAATGCTAAAGAACTAATCAAAGTCTTAAAATGTAAATGTACCTGTTTTCTTTTGCTTCTTGTGTATTTTTATGTTATAAATGCACACAGACCACTGAAGTGGACACTAACGCATCATAAAATACACTATCAACTACTGGCCATCAGCAGCAAATGCAAGAAATTATTTTTGTTAAATCTAATACGGCTGACAGACAAAAATAGCCTGACAACCGACCCGGTCCGTCCTTCTACTGCACACGACTCTTGCAGGTAAAAAAAAAAATATTGTGACATCAGATAACCCCTGAAGAACAATACTACTGATGTATTTTCCAAATAGCAACTTTGTATTTGGAGAAAATTACAATTGATCACCTAAAAAAAAAAATTTTATAAAATTTTTACAAATTATTTTCCTACCTTTTTTATGCCTTAAGAAAATCAAAAACAAATTTGGAAAAAAATCCTGACACAGGATCATAATTCATGCATGAAAGGGTTAATGAACTGCGTTAGTTATTAATCATCAGTCACACTTACATAATTATCTACCTGTTGTCATTTCTCTTTTAGCTGAATTAAAGATAAAAGCTCTTAAAAATCAAAACTTCAAAGCTTTCTTGTATCCAATCCACCTTCATCTAATCAAATCAACCTCTGCAGCAGTTGGCTGTAAACCTTTCCTTTCTTTATTTCGGGTAACGTGGAGCAGAGAAGCGACCACAGCCTCAATTCACGTCCGGCTTCAGCCACGGCACGAGGCAGCTGCTGAAGAAATTTGGCTTCTGCGGTGATAAAAGAGGTATGAGCGCTCCTGTAATCATTCAGCTTCTGCCGCGTCCCCTCGCCAGCTGCCAAGATAAAACACGGCAGGACAGAGCGAAGCATGAAGATGTGCAGGTGTGAGAGTGTTGACTGTTAACAAACACAGCAAGAGAGAGAAACTTCTGAGAAAGTGAAGTGGATGTGCATCTCAGCGAACGTCTGAGGCTCTTAAAGCGTCGCAGTTTGGGTTTACAAGATGCAGTCGAGCCAAATTCTTCCAATAAACACGGCAGCAGCGAGCTCACAGAACATAAACTGCACTCTATGTAAAAACAGCTTTATGACATGAAGTTAAAACAAGCAACAAAACTACTTCGGCGAGGTATTTCACATTCGCAGAAAAGAAAAGAAAAATCAAGACGGGGGGTTACAGAGTGTAAAAACATTTAAGCTGAAATATCCCACAAGCCTCAAACGCAGATTCATTAACAAGCCACTTTTAGAAGTTCCTTTTCAGAGCAAAATGTGCAAACTAGTTATTAAAGTAATTGATTACTCTCTCAAATACTTTTATGATTAATCAAATAAAAAAACTGGCACAAAATACACATCTTTCATTTAACTACATAAGTCCTTTTTATACAATATTAGAAACACATTCAAATATGCAAAATAATTCCATTGCTGTTTTAAATTAGAAAATAAATATTTTATTGGCTAAATAAGGTAATAAAGTTCAAATTCCTTTAATGAATTTGTAGTGATTCAATATAAAACAAATGGAAAGCTTTTTATATCTTAAATACCAAACGTATATATATTATGCACAGTTTTGGTTTAGTTATCACTGAATATTTTGGGGGTTTTGGGTCCAGTTAACGATTAGTTGATTACTAAATTAGTTGATGATTATTTCAATAATTGTTTGATCACGATTAATCACTTCAGCCCTACTCAAATGTTTTCAGAGCTTTCAATAAGCCAATAAACCATAAAACCTTAATGAAGTTAATCAAAAACTCTCTAACTGTAGCATCTCAATAACCTACTATATCACAGAAAAACAGATTTTTCTCCATAATTCAGTTCAAAAAGTTACAAGATAGCATTAAAAGTGTTTATTGCTGTTCATTGATATGAGGGAAAGAAATATTTTTCATAACAAATACCATTTATAACTTGCTTCAGTGTTCCTGTCCACTGTAATGAATGGATGACAAGAGCAGGCCAATTCTCGCCTCAAAGCTTATGTTTTTATCTTTAATCAAATTATTGTTCATTCAAAAAAGTATATCAAATAATCTGCTGCTAATCACAGCACATATAAGACAAATATATTGAACAACTGCAAAATCATTTTCGCCATGCATACACCAATTCTTCACTCATCTTTGTTCAATCGAAATGTGAAATCTCACTGATTACTGCAAAAACTCTGTTTCAAGTTCAGGCCAATAACCTGAGTTCCCATAAGCTTTAGTGTTTCAGATTTATAGCTGCATCATGTGGTGACAGAAAAACAACTTCTGGGAATAAAGAATCAGCCGTAAAGTGGTTTCCATTGACGTTGATCAACGTTCTGCTGGAACGGTGATAAAGAATCAGAAAACCCCCTCAACTCTCAACCCGACCTGGTGTGAAGAGGGAGGATGTGGTTCATCGTTCTTTTATAAAAATGAACGTTTGCTACACGTAAAATGTGCTGGGTGTCAAGCCCATATCATCACCCCTCTTCCTCCATGCTTGAGTTTTCGCACCACCCTCTAATTCACAGCTCAGGTGTTTGGAAAGGATGATTTGACGCAGCCTGTCAATCACACAGAGCTAGTAATTCAGAATCACAGTCCAGATGCACTTATCCATTTACTTTCTTTTTCAAATCCTAGCTGACCGTTACAACAAAATGGAAGCAGGGCAGAGCCAACAGAAATAGAATCATCTGATATTTCTTCTGTGAACTTTTCCACTCCTACAGCGTCACGCTGGAACAAACAGTAATAGAGGTAGAAATGTAGTCTGTGCAGCAGAGTTTCCCTTTATTGTGTGAATTCTCGACGCTCGATCAAACGTCCACATGGCGCCGCTGGACTGAAGCATTGCAACATCAATGCTCAGTTACATTATTCAATAAGGACATTCAACACCATCCACCATGTGACTAAAAGCTACATTTAGTCTGAAGGATTTATGGCTGCTGCAGAGATAAAAAAAAAAAAAAAGAAAAGACTGGAACTACAAGGTTACATCTGGACAAAGACTTCCTCTCTTTTACAGATAGAAACACATCATATAGCAAAAACACAGCAGGCGTTTCGTTCAAATTAATGCACATGCACATATTTATCCAACTTGTTTCTAGAGCGGATCTTGACTTGTCACATTTTCACCCCCGTTTTCTGAAACTGCTGAAAGTTACTCTGGTTTGACCAAAGGTCACAATCTGTCATATTTCATTGGTGTCAAGTGTCACAAACTGCAATCAGAAGCAAAATGGATGGAAATAAGATATGTGCAGTGAACCCCAGGTTTATTGCCACATTTAATAATTTTTAAAACTGGTGAAGGCGGAAATTGCAATGACAGGTCAGGCTGCTGATCGGCTGGATCAACAACCTGAACCAGCCGATCAGGTTATTGATCGACTGGTAAACTGCAATCTGTGCACCCCTGGCATTTCATTTTGAATATTTTAGATAAGCATTACAGAACATTTGTTGCTGAACTGAAGAGTTTGTTAAGTGGCAGATTCCTGCATCCTAAGTGCACAAAGCAGCATTATCATAGATCCTTCCTTCCAGCAGATGTTACTCTATAACTATCTCTTCTCCAAACAAACTCTAAGTGTTCACACCCCAGCTGTTATTTGAACAGTTTTACTCATCTTAACACTTCTGCCACTGTTTGCACAGTTTTTAGTTTTTGTACATTGTAAATAATCTGCTGACCTTAAACGCACAAATATATGTTTGCACTGTGTATTTCTGTCTTTATAAATGATCTTACTTGGTTATTTCTGGTAACTGCACAGTATGTTTAACTGATCATTTTGACCTTAGCTTATAGTAAGTTATTCTTAACTTTGTTTGTTTTTATATATTTTAAATACTTTTTATCTTGTGTGCCTAATTCTACCCAAGTCTGTTGCAATAAGCAATAAATGAATGAATCGCATGGTAAATAAAAACGAGATCAATAATTTACATGATTAGTTGTTGTTCTCCTGTTATTCTCTCTTTCTACCAAAAACTGGATGATAAAAGTCTTCAGTCTGGTGCTTTTGTCTCAACTAGCCCTTTTTTTGAAGGGTTTGTGTTTGTAGAGACTTCAGTATCCATTTTATTTGCTTTTTGGGTGTTTGCTTATTTATTTGTGAAATTTAAAATGTCTTCCAGCTCCAGTGTTAAATGTTTGTTAGATACTAAAGTTGACTGATATTTGAGGATGTGTTCTTGCATTATTGTGCCATAACCATTATTTTACTTGAAAATTGTCTCAAAACATTATTGTTTATTGCAATAACTTCTGGGAAAATGCTGCTTTTACACCCGAATTTCCCCCTGAATTGTCTAATCTAAAATTGTTTAAATAAATGGAATGGATACAGCTTATGACGAGGCGTTTCAGTTTGGCCGCAGATTTCATTTCTACTGAATTTTAGTTGCTTTAAGTGAAGCAATGAGACAAATCTGAACAAGTTTGTTTGTTGTAATATTTTCTTAGTGATTTTAACGAAGCCAAACCTGAACTGGAAATGTCCGATTTCATTCATCTTTCAACTTCTTCTGCCAAATTGTTTTGTTTCCAGCATGAATTCCCAGATCTGAAAGGTTCTGTTTTAATATCACAGCGCTGAGCAACTCATCTATAATTTACCAAAAGTCAGATCCACCTGTGCAAACAAACTAACACTGAGCCCTCAAGTTCTCAAACTATAACTATATAACTATCCTCAGTTTGGCTCTGTTCTTCAGGTTACTCCATCAGACCTGCAGGCTTTAACTTCATAACACAACCCTTAATTTATGAAGTTGCTGATTTGTTGTTCTTCCACTTATCTTCCCTGGAAAGCCCATTAGGCAGCACGGCAGCGACAGCTCCATTAAGACGCTCCATCTATGATTAACGATCCAGAAAAAGATGCTTTATTGTAAGAAGGCGAATTCAGAGGAAGCCATGATTTCAGGAGGTGACAGTTCATGAAACCAAACCTAAGTACCATGTGTGTAGCACTTTCTGTTTCCTATTAGCAAACATATATATATACTGTATATAAGTGATGTATTAATTATCTATTCATTTATTTTTGTATAATACCTCTCAAAGTCTAATAAACTTTAATTTTGTAAAGAATACTTCACACTGGAACTGGAAGATATCTTAATTATCCAAAATAAAACACAACAACAAAAAATAATAAATAAAACACAAATAAGTGCCACTTAGAACCACAGCTGTTAAGAAAATGGATTATGAAGTTTCTGTAAGCAAAATTTCCCTTTAAAAAATATTAATCACTGAAATGGAAATTGATCTCTTTTAATTTATTATGTGATTAATTGCTTAATTGCTTAGCAATGCCTCAAAATGCTTAACAAACGTAACATGTCATGTTGAGCAGCACAATCTAAATTTTATTTATCTAACATTAAAATCTATTTTGATGATCAGAAACATTTAGATGTTGGAGTGAAATTGCTTTTTCACAGCACTGTAGTTCACATGAATCATGATATGGTCAAGACAAACTAGAAGAACAGGAAGCCAGAGGTGAAGCTGTGAGCACAGGTGACAGACCTCATGTGTAACTGGGGCAACGAAAATCACATTTAACAGGTTAAACCTTGACTGTTCTAAATACCAAACAAACCAGTTTGCTGTCATTATGAGATCAGCAGCCGCCTGAGGGAAACTGAAACGTTATTTAATGAACAACGGAAACAAAAGTTGAAATAAGTACATTGAAGCCGACTTCTTCCTACAGGCAATGACACAGCTGTCTGCTTGAACGGCTATCTCCCCCCGCTGCCGCTTGGAAACTTACAATCTACCATAAATAGGCAGCACAAAACTGTTATGGCCGATACGATACGAGTAGAGGACGGTCTGCATCAATTTGAGTCATGCAAAAGAAAAAATAAACAGAAAATGAAAAGCTACAAAATCCAGAAACTTCAAACTGTCTCATTTATGGGGTTTTTTGTACTATAATATCTTGAAGTTGGGGCATTTTTTGTATTTTGAAGAAGCTTAAATAATTCATCTGCACTGCAGGTAGAGGAGGAAAGCTGCATGGAGGAACCGCTGACTGAACTGAGCAATTTCTGTGTGAGACATCTCTGGTTTATAGAGAAAAGCTCAACAACTGGTAACAATGTAAACTGGTAAAGAAGAACACTGCTGATCGATTAGCTTTAAAACAGCTCATCATAAGAAAATAAATCCTGACGTCACAGATGCAGGATGCTTTCATTTGCTGCAAAAAGATGAATGATAGACTTTGTCTTACCTGCAGTTTGCAGCAGGTGGAAAGAACCAACATGACTTTGCATTTACTGGGGCTTAATTCACGCTTTTGAGTCAAATCTCGACTATTCTGATTAATGAATATGATAAGAGTGCTGACAGCAACACCAGAAATAGCACTGGAAATAAACAAGAAAAAATGTTTTATTAAATTTTGTGATGGGAAAAAAACAATTTAAATCATAAATCTCAAAATAATTTCATTTTCTTCTGGTTTCCAACCCACCGTCTCTGTCAAGAAACCTGCAGAATGATGAGGTTGATAACCAGGATGTACTGTAAGGGTGGGCGATACGGACTTAAAGTTTTACCTTGATATTTTATGGTATTAGGTGACTGTGTGTCACAGTAATTGTAGTCCCAAAAACACAAATACTGCTCTTGTAAAACATTCCCATATATAATGTGCTTCTTTAGGACATCAGCCACATAAATAAGTATAATTTGTGTCACTAAACTGCACACTGTGACTGTATTTTTAAATTTATTGATGCGATTATTGACCAAATAGAGAAGATAGTATAGTTAGCAATACTACAATAGGGACGGTTTCCGGAGGTTCTAAGCATCGTTAATTGGAATTTATTGTAACAATAAATCAAAATTCTTATAATAAATGTATCACAATAAACAATAAACAATAAACGATACTATAAATGTTCACCCCTAATGGAACGTACGTATCAAAAAACCGGAGAGATCCCCCATCCAAGTTGGAGATTTGGTTTTAGAAATTCTTCCGTTTCGTGCGTCTGGTAAGGCACAGAGCCACTAGTGTTTGTTACGTTTGATCGTTTTCCGCAAATGTGTTTCCATCTACCTTTAAAGCACCTTTAAAGCACATCAAGTCTTCTTGGGAACAGCCAAAAACCACCTTAAGATGAGCATTTATTATGATACATTCCTTACAATACTAATAACAATGTTAATTTATTTTTGTCACAATAAATTCCAGTTAAATTCCTGCTCCAAAAGTCCTCCATATTCTCAAAAGAATTTTTTTCCAGTTTTTTCTTTTCCGTCAACCTTTTCTAATGTGAACGTGGATGGAAACACGGCTTAGAGTAGAAGTGAAAGGGAAAAATATTTTCCTATTAATTTTTTTAAATTAGGGTCAACCAGTCCTGCTTCACATAGTGCATAAGAGTGCTAATAATAGAAACAGCTTTTAAAGACAAAGAATTCATTCAGCCCACAGATTCATCACAAGGGGTACCAACGCATCAGACTGCAGTTTGCCTTAAGTGTGAACAGCTCACCCACTCATCGCAGGAATCATGTTCAAATGTGCATTTTTGGCTAAGTCGCTTATTAGTCTAGAGAAGGAAAAAAGGAAAAAACGACAGCCAAAACATGATGCTGGTGAGAGGCGAGCTATTTATAGGCTTACTCCAGTGCTGGAGACAGCTCTTCCCTTATGTTTGGGATCGGCGTTTCACATGAGTGAGAGGAGGAAAGAGGAGGAGGAGGATGGCTCTGAAAGTTGAACTGCTGTTATTCCCTCAGTTCTGCTTCGCATCCTTAGCGCAGAATGATCAGAGCCGAGAGAGTCTCTGAAGATAAACTTCAGAGAAAACTCAACAAATCGCTCCGACACTCCACAGGAGGCCAGATTTTATACAGAGCGCACTTTTTATTTCTAAAATAAAAATACTCTGCAGCTGGTTGGTCTATGCTGTGGGTTGGGGGTCATTTGTGGCCCTTGACATGATTTTATTCGTCCCCAGACCATAAGTCAAAAGTGGCAAAAAATAAGAAAATAAAAGACGAAGCAAGAAAATCTGGAAATAGCCAGTCTGTTTTTTGAACCCCTTAAAAATATACAGATTTGGTACAAATTTAATTTATATTTTAGCAGATAAATCTAAAATACAAAAATAAAAATTAAACTAATTTTTGTATTTTTAATTGAATGAATTTTGTGGTTCACCAGTAGTTCTAATTTACCAGCTTTGGCCCCTGACATGAAAAATGTAGAGTAGTTATAGGAAATACCAGGTCTTGGTAAAGTATTCAACTTTTTCATCGTTTCATTTTTGGTTTTGCAGAAGTCGCATGTGAGATTTTTACATACATTTTTACATTTTTACATGAGATTTAATGTTGCATTAAATCCCAAAAGAATAAATTGGGAGTTAATGGTTCAAAATATGACATAAATGTGAAACTTTATTATTTTAAGACTATAAGTGTATATTTTCTTAACAGACAGCTCCATGGAGGAACTGAGATATACTTATATATATATATATAAATATATATATATATACCCCACACACAAATATGGGTGGTAATGATTAATTACCCCTCTAGATACAAGTCTGAAACTGTTTATAAGTTTGACCAAAGATCCGAACCCAGGACCTTTTGCTGCAAAACAAAAGACAAATTTGTCCCATGGTTCATCTCCCCACAGCATTATGCTGCCACCACCATGTTTCACCATGAGGACAGTGTCTTCAGAGTGATGCATAACCTTCTTAAAAGTTATTTACTTTTTAAAATTATCTTAATGTATAAATTGAGTTTACCAGTGTCACCATATTGTCAATATGCCGAAAACCGTATCGTCTTCCATTTATCGTGATACATTTCTTATCATAATAAGATTTTGATTTATTGTTGTCACAATAAGTTCCAATCTATGATGTTTAAAAACCCCTAAAACTGTCCGTATGCTCGGGTTTGTTATGTTTAGTATTTTTTTTCCACTGTTTGATCAATATGCAGTCACAGCCAAACAGTTAGCTAAAAAAAACTGTTTGTATCGTCACTTTTATTGTTGTCACAATCATACCACAAAATATCGCGATAAAACTTTAAATCCCTATCGCCTAACCATACCGCAAACCCACAAAAACATTCAAAACAGCTAGACATGGTATAGAAATGGAAAGAAAATGTTTGATTATTTCTTAAAATTTGTATTAAATGTGGTCTAATTCATAAGCTATATGTCTTCTTTTAGATATCCATACTACACTTCAAAGGAAGGAGAATATATTTTTACACATTTATCTGAACGGTTAGTGTACATTTTAGCGACTTATTTGCAGAAACAAAGAGCTACTGCATATATAGTCTACTTAAGCTATAAGATTTATATTTAAAGTAGATTTCTAGGTGCTTTTTTCTTCAAATGTCGCAACATTTTATTTACCAGAGCGCATATACATCCTGGGACACGCGTCCTGGGAAACCGGCGACGCCTATATAGGTGATACTATAACGGTCCAAGTCGTGACAACATCACACGTTATTTAGCATAACCTGGGCACAGCGTGGACTGCGTGGGGGAGAAAACAAAAACCACCGAGTGTGTTTATCAACAGAGACACTCACATCTTCGAACAGGGATCCAACGTTGGCTGTCACCAGCAGTATTTTTGCGCCCTGCTCTGCTATCCTTGCCATCATGGTTCTCCGGGTGCAGGAGGCTCGGCAGGGGAGACTCTAACGGCGGACTTTGTAGGCTCAAAGAGGCGCTTGAAACGAACCAGGAGGAGGGTCGACGGCTGTGTTCAGGAAAGCGGTTAAAATGCGGGGAACCTGCGCTTGAAGCCGGGGTTGTTGCTGCTGCGGAGGCTCGGCTGGAGCATATTTTTTTTCCTCCTCTCCCCTCAGCAGTGGTCGTGCATCTAACCAGGAGTTGTTGCTTGCGGTGACAGAGGCTCCGTGTTCTGCGGCGGCGGCTGCTGCTGCGTCTCGCGCTACTTTTCCACGCTCAGGGCCATCGTGAAAAGTTTTCCGTTTTAATCCACGGTGAGCGCCTGGATGGCTTCGGCGGGGAAGGCTTTCCAACCTTTTTGAGCTGTGTAAAAAACTCCCCCTCCTGAAGCTGGACGCCGTGCCAGGACCGTAGCCTTCATCGTTAGCAGAGGATAGGCTGAAGTCCTTCGCTGCTCTGACGTCACCGTGCCAATGGAAACACGGGACTCTCTTAAAGGGCCCGCGCACCAAAAACACAGGATCCCCCTCAGCCACCGCCTCGACGTCATCCATTATCGGACAGGGCGCCATTGAACTGGGCTATCCCAATTTGTACTCATACATCATTTTATACCATTGGTATTTAATTCAAACTCAATTAGGTCCAGTTATTAGGATTTCAGTCCAACTTTTGTCTCTTACAGAGGTGGGTAGAGAATCCAAAAGCCTGTAATCAACTAAAACATGTTTTTACTCAAGCTAAAAAAGTAGCCATCCAAAAAAAGTCAGAGTAAGAAAGTACTTGGTAAAAGGTGCTGATAGTTCAAAACATTTGAAAAATAATTTAAATTTTTTTAAAAAAGAAGTTGCTCAGTGTGTATTTGTTTCATAAATCAATAAATAAATCATTAAGAATAAATCATTTAGAACAACTTTAACAGGACAGTTCAATCATGACTAACTTGAGAGCAAAAAAATATTTAAGAAAAAAGAAATATTAAATGGCTTCACCAAGCTAACACAGTGTCTGCAGTGTGTGAGAGTTAAACCGTATGTTTCTGAACGTAGTGAGCATCCAACTGTGCAGAGATTATAGTGGCCCTCAGACTCCCACTGAAAGGCTTGCACTGCTTAAATTAACAACATTAAAATGTTTTTATTGGGGGCTGGAGAGCTTACAGTCATGGATAACACGTGTCTATGAGAAGAGCCGAGAGATTATCACCAAAATGTAAATGCTCACAGCTGTGTCTGGCATGAGAGAGACACACTGTGTGCGTGCGTGTGTGTGTGCGTGCGTGCGTGCGTGTGTGTGTGTGTGTGTGTGGCATTGTATTTGACCATTTTCCTTGCAAATACTGCGCTGTGTGAACCAGCATAAGGCATTTACTGGTAATGGTTGGTTTGCGTAAGACTAGTCAGGGTTAGTAAAGTTTAAGTCAGATTTATTTGTATAGAACATTTCAGCAACACGGAAGTTGAAAGTGTTTTACATCCTGAAAACATAATACAGTCACCACTTATGAAATATGAAATAAACAATCAATTTTGTTTAAAGGCCATCATAAAAATCATCCAGCAAATATATTGATCAGTGTTCCATTTAGCATTAATCAAAGGGAGCTCTAAATAGGTGGGTATTTAGTCTAGATTTAGAGGGACTCAGTGTTTTGACAGTTTTGCAGTTTTCTTGAAGTTTGTTCCAGATTTATGGTGCATAGAAGCTGAATGCTGCTTTTCCCTGTTTGGTTCTGGAGGTGCATAGCTATAAAAATGAATGGACGTCAATGCAAAGTCCTGCTAAAGATATAAAAACACAACATCTGTGTGTTTTTTCTTTTGCATATCCTACATATTGAGGACCTCTTTCACCATTTTCACCAACAGAGGGAGGTCGTTTGTGGAATGTTGTTCTACTAGTTAGGTTTAGAGGCAATTACTAAAATGAAGGAAGTTAATGCAAAGTCCTCAGTTTGCATAGAAGTACAAGAATGTACTTATTTCACACACACGGTTTTATGCATGGAAATGATATGCAGCAGAATATCCGTAATCAGTGACTCAGCTGCGGAAGAGCATAATGTTAGGATTCATATGCCAGGAATTAATACTACTACTAATGTGTGTGTGTGTGTGTTTTTTTACTCTGTGTGTGCACACATAGAGAGCTTTAATTAAAAAGGGCTCAAAGCAGCTTTGAAAGCAATCCAAATATGATCATACTTCTTTAGCCGATTGTCATCTCAGCTCCTACTGCACTGAATTTAGCATTATCAGGCATTATCTGCAAGTAGTTTAAACCTTAAAATTTAAAAAGTTAGGCATTTCATAGACTGTCTTAGTCTGTTGTAAATCATCTAACTGAAAAGAGAGCTTTGGTTTAAAAGGGATTTAAAAAACTGAATTACACAAAGAATTTAAAAATTAGACGTTTATTAGAGGACATCCTGAATATTCAGGCTACGTCCTGAGCGCAGTCTGAATATTTGCCTTATGTGAGCAGAAAACAAAAACTGAAGAAAATTCTTTAAAATGTTTTGTGAAACATAATTTTGAAAATGCAGTGTTTTGTTCCCATGAGAAATAAAAACAAACACCATGGTAACATGGGAAGGTTTACCTGAGTCTGCATGTCGGAAACAAGTTTGTAGCAGCTTTGGGAGGGGAAGGGATTTAATTAGATCCCAAAAGAATCTGATTTGAGCCCATTCATGGGCTGGATTATAGTGGAAGACATTCAAAGCAACCTACCTGGGTCCAGACAGCAGGTTTAGCTTAAACCTGCTTGTCCAGTCAAGTCTGCTAATAGCTAAGAGAAGTCTAAAAAACGCATAAAATGTCATTGTAGGGCCAACTGCAGGCTCTTGATATGGTGGATGGCTGTACAATCAGGAACAGACTGCAGATGTAAACTTTTATGAGAAGTTTGGAAGGAGAACACCTTTGAAAACATGAAGGATTGACTAAAATCGGCCCGAGAAAACGTAAAAAAGTCGTTTTTTGGAAGTGTCCTGGTTTGGGAATGCTTGGTCATTTTACCAACATAAATGTGTACCAACTGGTGCTTGAGAAACATGTGAGCTGAACCAGAACTGGTCCTTGCAAAACCTGGGTGGATCTGGTCTTAAAACAAAGTAACGTGAGACGCATGCACAAATCTGAGTAGGTAGAGTTATTAGCCCTGACATGGTGCAAATGGGTCAGTAAATGCTGTCTGTAGATGGAAAATGCCAAATAGGAGTCGCAAGCAAAGAGTAATAACATTTGTAGGGGAGGGTGTGTGTGTGTGTGTGTGTGTGTGTGTGTGTGTGTGTGTGTGTGTGTGTGTGTGTGTGTGTGTGTGTGTGTGTGTGTCCACTGATAAAGAAGCTGTACTCACTGCCCACAAAGCCCCCGTGTCTGCTGTGGGTAATGGAAAAAATTGTGTTGGAATTCCAGACTGCTGGCAAATATGTGCACTTTGACCCCGATCTTACTAAGGCTTAAATTCAGTTATCTAAAAATAGACAAACCTGGAAAATTATCAGGCTCTCACATGTCTTGGAGGGAGCACGTGATAATGTATCCAGACTTAGTCAACGTGAGGTTTTATCTCCAGCTGCAGCTCGGGGAATCAGTCATGTGGATCTGATCTGTCGGTCTCATGAGACGTTTGCTTTGCCAGCTTGGGAATTTAACGTCACCGGAACAAAATTGTTGTTTCTTCAAATAAATATTCCTGTCACTTTAGGGAAATATTTGCCCACCAAACAACACTGTTAGATTGTTGGAATAGGTTTTGCTTATTGAGCCACAATTTAGGAAACCATAACATTATTTACTCTGTTTTAAAAGGCAAATATCAATACATTAAAAACCTTTTCTCTTTCCTCTACAGGTATGTAGATCATGAAAGCTTTATTAAATTACATCAATATATGAACCAAAATCCAGAAATATGTTGAAGCATGAAAAACAGCAAATGTGAGGGATCAGAGAATCCATTATGCTCTACTAAAAGTTAGAAATAGAGGAGAAATTTTGACTAAGACCAATAGGATCGATACCTATCAAACAGGCACTTTACAGAAGGGTTTGAAGCACAAGTCTCCCTGTAATTCTTCAGAGTAGCTGTGTTTCAATCCATCAGTCAAGGGATTTTTTTAATGAACTTTTAAAATTTTGCGTAAAAGAAATAAAAGTGGTTTGGATCGAGTCATTTGATTTGTCAGATGTATCACATTTACTTGTGATAATCAAGTAAATGTCAGAACTTATTCAGCAAATATGTGTCCCTCTCCCCTTTTGCGCATTATCTCTTTTTCAGAAAAGCCCAAAACCACCTCAAGTGTAAAAATGTTTCTGCAAAACTGAGAAAGTTATGTTGAATTTCATGGTTTCCATCAACATTTTCAAATGAAATACTTCAAATGTGCATCAAAAAAACGCTAATGGAAATCATCTGCAGCATTTCACACAAGTTTTTCAGAGAAGTGAACTTGACTTTTCTATTCTAGTCTAGTTTGTGACAAAAATAAAAGCTCATCCAACCATTTTTCTGTGTTGGAACCGTTTCATCAGATTGTCGTTAAAAAAAGTTTTTGTCAAGTAAAAGGCCCTTTCTGTGGTCACTTTGAGATTTCCAGGTTGTGACGTTACATATGCTACATCATCACTGATAAACAGAAGTGCAAACCACACCATCCTCAATAGATAAGACAACATTATCTAATTTTCTTTCCTCCACTGACTTAAATCTCAATCATTCATCTTCTTTTTCCAGCGACTGGAAAAGGAAGATGGATGACAAACTAAACTTCTTAAAATGGTTTCTGTTGTCTCATGATTGCATCTAATCCAGAGTCTATTTCCCATTAAACAGAAAACTTTTCTTTCAGAGTGAACGAAAGCAGTCAGAACCAAAGCATACCTATTCAGCTACAAAGAATCTGACCCAGTATTTCATTAACAGACCATTTTTTTAATAAATAAAATAATCACTCCCAGATCCATCTAGTTGCTTTCACAAATTGGTTTGATGTAAAACTAAGAAACTAAATTTTAATCAAAGCTTTGTCAATGTATTTAACTGGAAAACTGGATTTAAAAAAAAATAAAAAATACTTTTCTAGGAAAAGAAAAGCAAATAAAACTTATGGGAGAAACACAGACAGTGGCAGGTAAACAGGCAGGTGGAAACACTGGCAAGCAGTGTGACTGAACTGGCAAGCGAGGATCTGCCAACAAGTAACGAAACTGACAGGAAAATAAATTCAGGGGAGGCGACAAGGGGAGCCAGGAAAATGTGAGACTTGAATAGGATGAAAAGCAGCTATGAGTGGAGCAAGTGGAGGACTGTTTAATGACACAGAAGTATAAAAACGCAATAGAAGAAGACAGAGAAATTGATAACGAACAAGGAATCAAAACAGGAAAAACTTGTAAAAACAAAACTCATATTAACCCATGGGATCAAAACAGTCTTGCTTCATCAAGAAATTATTTATCCTCTAGTTAAAGATATTTCATTTTTTCTTTCCCATGGACACATGGTTTATTTTCCTTAATTTCTGCCTCTCAACTTGTTTATTCTGTTCCTCCATTTGTCAAAACCACGATAGGCAGACCACTGTGTAAACTTCCGAGGATAAAATAAATGTTTGACGTAACTAGCTCCGACATATTGGAATGTTGATTTGCACATTATTGACAAGACAAAATACACATCTTGTGTTGGATTTGTTAAATCACAACATGAATAAGTACATTTACAAGTTAAGCAGAGCATTTAGTCCATCTGCTGCCCTGTTATTAGCTGGAAGCTTCAGTCAACTCTATCGTATCATTTTAGTTGGGTCAGAGCACAAAATTAGCTTTTTGTATTCTGCCTGGACTGTGATCTTAAAATCTCTGGCATATTTCTGCATCTCCCTCTCTTGGCCAGAGTGGATCCCACTGTGAGGAAACCTATTTCTGAGCTCCCAGTGGGGACTTCAGAATATTGCTCCATTACTAATTTAGCCTTCCCCTACCAATTAATTTGGAACATGATACTCTGCTGGGAGAAGAGGTCAGTTATTTTCTGAAAGGGGCCAGAAGCATGGCCTGAATCATTTTTATTTTAGCAGAGAGAGAAACTGATGCAATCTTGTCTGCTGCAGCACAGAGCTGGGGACATTTTGAGACCAAACATAAGTTTGAGTCAACAGGAAGCAGCAATAAAAATGTGAAACCAAAACTGAACTGGATTGGGATTGGTTAATAAAATGTAACTATATTGTTTTCAGCCCCACTGCAACCATTTTATGAACAAAAATAAAACATTCTTGCTGCCTCCAAATTATTTAAAAAGGAAATCTCCGCAAGGTGAGGCTAACTAAACATCATTTTCAGATCCTGAGAAAATGTGAAGACCAGTAGGAGCTTTGCTAGTTTGCTGCTCTCTAGCATCCAGATGTGGAAATGAGGATAAATGTCCTGCAGTCTGATGAAACTAAAGTGTAACTGTTTGGCCATAATGACCACTCTTATATTTGGAGGGAAAACAATGACGCTTGCATCATCCTAATGGTGATGTATGTTGGTGGCAGCATCATGCTGTGGGGCTGTTTTGCAGCAGGAGGAACTGGTGCTTTTCATAAAATAGGCAGCATCATGAGGAAATATACAAGCAACAACTATATCTATGTAAATCTTTGTTATTTTTCTGTTTTGTTTTCCTCTTATTTGTTTTTCTCGGACATTTTAAATACAGATCTGAAAAAAATGAAGAGTCCACTGCAATGAACCCGTTGAAAACCTCTTGGTTATTCCACCAATTGTTGATTTCCAAACTCTTCCTGAGTTAAAAAAAATAGTATTAGTGTTTCTAAATTAATATAAACTCGTTTTCTTTGCATTATTTGAGGTCTGAAAGCATTGCACCTTCTTCGTTATTTTGACCATTTCTCATTTTCTGCAAATAAATACAAAATCTTCGCTTGGAGTTTCAGAGATATTGTCAGTAGTTCATAGAATAAAAGAACAATGTTCATTTTACTAAAGCATATACCTATAAAAAGTAACATCTGATCATTTTAAGTTGTGTCTTAATTTTTTCCAGAGCTGTAAAAGTTTTCATTTTATTTCATAATCAGAGCCATGGGCCCATCGTTGGATATTAACTGGATCCTGTTGATTGCTCACATCCTCACATTTCTGTTTGCTCATTTCTTTTTTCACCCATTTGCTTTTGTGCTGACAGATGGTTTACTTCCATTCCACAATACCATAAAAAAGCCATTTTAGTTGCAGCAGTAAAATAAATCATAAAACATGTCATTTTGTGGATCACCTTTTCCTTCTGAAAACTAAACGCACAACTGGAAACACGTCAAGCAAGCTACCCGGTGATCCAGAGTTCTTGTAATGAGACAGCTGTTCTAAGTATAAACCTCAGGGATTAGGTCCATTTTTTGTGTTTTCGCTGCTTGTCAAACACAAAGCTCCTGAAGGTGTTGAAAACAGGCTTGTGTGTTTCTAGGAAACAGCCGCTGCCAAATCGGGAAACAAGCCGCGGTCTGTGCTGCTTCCAGGGCCTTATGTAAATGTCCCGGCAGACTGGGGCTTAATTGGCATCAACTGGAGGCTTTGGCTGGATTAGAGAAATGAATTTTCCGCCTTCTGACCGCAAGATTTAGATTTTAAGACACACTTTTGTTTGTATTTAAAGTGAAAGAACAATTGAGCAGAAATAAAAGTTTAAAGTTTGATGTAGGCACCATCCGGAGAAGATGAAAGTTTTATTGGACTTTCTGTAGAAATAAAGAATCAAAGGTCATGATGATGACTCAAGAAAGCAGTTTAAAGAAGAAAACGAGGAAAATTGGGCGCATTCTCGCTGTCTTCCAGAAGATGGCAGTAAAAATCAACACAGTGGCAGATTAATTTACTTTTAACAAGACGTGAAGCGAAATAATCTATGAGTGGAACTTGTACTTTTTCATCAATATTCAAGAATTATTTACTTAAAACAAGCTCCTATACCTTGTTGAAATGTTTTTATCCAATTTCACGTTTACTACGATATTTGCAATAGAAACTAGAGCAAAAATACTGAGTAAGATTTTGTGTTTTTGCTCGTCAGGTTGTGATGGTAGATGAATTGAGTGTTGATTAAACTGTCTCTCAGTTTCTTCTTCACCACAACAAACAGGAGAAATGCTTTCATTATTGCAGACAAAATCCATTTCCTGTTTTGTCCGACACAACACAGCTCACCCATTGGGTTGGCAGCTGTCAAACAATTTTCTTTTTTCATTGTTTTTTACAATTTTGCCCCAAACCTGGACATTTTGCTGTTTCATAAGTCAGTTTAGGTGCAAATTTGATTAACCTTAGCCTGGATCTACAGTAGGTCTGACAAAACGTTAAACTGAACATTTTATTCTTTGAGAAAAAGTATTTTGGAATAAATTGCTCCAAACCTAAAAGTAATACCTGTTCTGGTCTTGGGTTGTTTGTGTTTCTACTTTTGACTGTTTCTTTGTTTATTCTTTTTATTAATTCACTCCTGGTACTCAGCTTAGTGTCTGTTTTCATCTAGATCCATTGACTATTCTTTATTTTATCCTCTTACCTCATTTTCCAGGTTTAAAACCCTGGAAATTCAAAGGACAATTTCCAAACATCCATTTGTGATAATTATCCAAAACAAACAAATGAAGGTTTTTGAGTGGCCTAGTCAAAGCCTAGTATAAATCTGACTGAGATGCTGTGGCTTGACATTACACAGACTGAAAAAAAGAAGAAGTTATTTTTACTAATGGAAGAGTGAAGCATTTTAAATAAAGGATATAAATAGGATATTTTTTATACAGTTATATAATTAAACATTATGAATGATAAATTAAAAGTGATTATCAGTAGAAAAGTGGATATGTCTACAGATTATCTTCAAAATATGTCCAATAGTCACATATTTTACTGTTTATCTCTTGTTTTATGCGCTGTGCCACTTACTGTACAAATGTGATGGTAAAACATCTATTTACCACTAGGGGGAGCACAAGCACCTCTAATGAAATCCGGACACTCGTGAAAAAAGTTTCCCATCTTCCTTCTGATAATAAACTCATGTTAAAGAAAAACACAGTATAATTAGAAAAAGTCCCACTAAATTGTTATTTTCAAGTTAAAAATGCTGCAATTGCTTTGATTTACATTACAAAAAGAAACAGAACCGTCCTCTTTGTATGGCGGGTAGGATTATTATTATTATTATTATTATTATTAGTTCAATTTATGAATGTAAGAATAATGAGACAGAGCAGATGAAATGTATTTCTTTTCCTTTTGGTGTATTTGCATTTCAAACTGAATGACTCGGTTCAAACATTTTGGGAATAATGTTGGTTTCATTCCTTCTGACAGAACTGGTGTAGCAAAGGCAACGTTCACACTGCAGGCTGAAGTGACCCAACTCTGAGATTTTTGTCAAATTGGATTTTTTTTTTCTTTTTGCCGTGGTTGTTCACACTTCCAGATTCGACTTGTATGCAGTGTGAACTGCAAAAGAGCTGAACATGGACTTTTGCTTCTACTGATTGGAGTTTATTCTCACATTTTGCACCAAAACATTCATCTTTGGGACCCAGAACCTTTTTAATGGTTGGACAGACAGACATTTGTAAATTGTACGAAAGGATGAGCTAGACTGTGAAGGTCCTTCAATATCTTCCTAACATGTTGGTCAATGTCTGGTTGTTCCATAATGTCACACAAGGAAACATTATGTTGCCTTATAACCAGAGTTGTGTAACAGCTTATTACGTTTACATGATTAATGTACTTTTAGGAGTAATTTTACTACGCTGCACTTTTAACTTTTACTTAATTAATTTTATTATGAAGTTCTCTCAGTGGAGTAAAATTTCTGGATTCTCTACCCACTGAATGTTTTAACCAAAAGTCCACCAGACACAGACAAACACAAGCAGTTTTTGTCAAGTCTCATAAGGTTTTTATTGAAAAAAACTGATTTGGAAAGATTTTCTTTTGCCCCATTTTGTTATTTTTTTGTTACACACATGAATTATTGTCATTTTTGTCCTTAAAATACCAAAATTTCTAATTAACTTTATATTTTTGTCCGTCCAATTGTGTCATTTGCAAATATTAAATGATTGATAATATAATCAGTTACTCAGTACTTGAGTAGTCTTTTTACCAAATACCTTTTTACTCTTACTTGAGTAAAAATATGTTGCAGTTGTACTAGTATTACTTCAGGATTATTGGTGGGAACTCTACCCACCTCCGCCTATAATACATGCAGATTGGCCTCCATTTATCTCAAATGTTGTGAATCAACCTGACAAAGGATTACAATATCACCAGCTGGGCTTTCTAAAATTGTTTAAAGGCATCGTGATCTTGGTGTAGGTCAACAAAATAAAAAAGTCCCACCAAAAATTATCAGAAAGCTTAGACTTATTTACAGTAGTAAAAAAATTAGCTTTTAATCTCAGAAAAAAACATTTAGTGGTCTTACACTTTAAATTACTTCTCATAATTTCAACAAAACAGATCTCTTACTGGCCCTAGTACTCCGTTATATTACCACTAGGTGGCAGCATTGGATTTATTTAATCAATGAATTACAGGTTAGTTGGTGTCATTTAACTGGGTATTACTTTATGTTTCATCAACATTGGTTTGACTTGGTGCAAGATCATCTACATTTGTGATCAACACGACTGAAAGGCTTCAACATCCTTCTCTGTCTAAATAAGTCACCAAATCCAGAATGTTTGACACATTTTTGGTTTATTACATCATGAAAAGAGGTGGAGGGTCATCACTGCGCACTTCCTGTTGCTGTACAACAGTCACCGTGGCGATGTGCAGCTAATACTAACCGAGCCGACGGCCAGCATCCAGTCCAGATGAGCGGCTTGATAACATCCTGAGTGACAAGTCTGCAGCAGCTGGGGGGTGAGGAAGCCTCCGCCTGCCCCCACCTTTCGTCGCCAAGCGCTTCTTCACAGAGCGAGGCGTTTGTTACTGTGTGACAGCTGTCACGGCGCCCCTCGCACCTTCAGCCACCTCCTCCAGCACAGCTTTCCACATCATTACCTCTAACCATGACCTGCTGACCTTCCAAACCTTCACACTTGTCAATAATTCGAAGGACGAATTCAGAGCGGTGAATAAAGTCAGTCAGGTGGTGTTCATCTCACGATTGGGATTTAATATACTTCATAAGCCAAAGAGGACGAATACAGAGGACGAAAATGTGAAAGGAATGAGCTAAACCAAACTATAAAATAGAGCTAACCGTACACCGACGGCGAAAAGGAAACAAGATCTGGTGAGGAACAAAGGAAGACAAGGACTGCAGACACTGAGGGAAGTGAAAAGAAATAAACAACAGGTGTGGGAACCCCAATTTGAGGCCAGGTGTGTTAAATATCCACCACCTGGATATTTAACACCTGTTGGATATTTAACATATCCAATCATTACAGGTGATCTATTGTGCTTCCTTGAACAGGTTAGGAAAGGTGTATGTCCTACACAAACCTGCTCATCACATTTTTTTGCACATAATAATTCACAGGTAGAGTATTTTCGTATGATCAGTTTTGCTGTTTTAGGATCTTTTGTCACTAAATCCAAATAAGCTGCTGCTAGCCACAACCCCCAACTCAACATTTCTACTCACACATGGAAACGGCTGCAAATAGATGTGCAATTATACAACAGTACATCTTTGAAAAGAAGAAAGAGAGCCTACTGCACAACCAACAAGAATGAAGCAAGTGATTTCTGAATGGTAGATCAACAGCAAAACACTGGACTTTCCAGCAGCCATCGTAAAACCAGCTGATCAAGCCTTGCTAGAACTCAGCTGGGGTTGCTAGGCAACAGGAAGTTATTTTTTTACATTCCAGAGGTTTTTGAAACGACTCATTTTCCAGACACCAAAACACATGAATTTATTGCCAAAAACCAGTTGGGTGTTTTTTTTTTTAAGTGCTTTGGCTGTTTTAAAAGCTTTAGAGATCCAAGCGGAAGTACAAAACTATCCCAAATATGATTTTTTTCATAACATTTCTCCATTAAAAACAAAACAAAGCAAAGAAGAAACACAACACATCTAACTCAACATGAGTGAAGCGAAAGTAAAAGCACTAAAACTAAGATTGAGCTTTTTGAGAAAAAAAATAAATAAATCACAGCGCCTCAAGAAACCAGAAATCAAACTCCAAACACACAAAAACCCACAAACCAGAAAAAAAAAGAAGCATTGCTGGCAATCGAGAGAAACAAAACACATGGCAGACTCCTCCAGATTCAAGCAGCTCAGTTTATTTGTTCGGCCAGTTTTAGTAACCAACCAAACATTTGACATGGTTTGATTTTATGTCATTTTTACTGTTTACCACTCATGACACACACGAAGCTATGACTGTGCTCACACTTTGGTGCTTGGTATTTAACTCGGTCAGTCAAAAACCGCCATAATGAAGCAACAATATGAATCTGCAGGCCTGGTGTAGCAATTAAACCAAAAAACCCCAAAAAAAACCTAGCGGGCGCTATTACTAAATTTGTGGAAGATAAGCGCAATAATCTCTCAGAAGGAAAATTTCATGATGACAATAGTGTGACGAGGTGAAATTAACTCAGCAAATAAGATCTCAAGATCATTTTCATTATCTCACTGTCTTGAGAATTCAAGACTGTTTTGGTCATTTTTAAGTTATGTTGAGAAATCAAGCACTTAAACTTGATTTGTTATAAATATTTAGTCATATCAGCATTTTAGGTAGTGACCCTATTTTGTTGGTTAGGGTTAAACTGTAAGATCTAAAGCTCACATTGTCATAATCTAGATTATCTCAAAAATACTGGAGAAACTGTAAGGTTAAACATGTCAAGACTAAGGTCAAATCTTTGCAATAAGTTTAAAAATGTCATTATCAAAAGAGGCAAAGTCTCAAACTTATTTTGTCGTGACAAGAGATTAATTATGTCATATCAAGAAATCTAGATCTCAAGTTAATTTTGTTGAGTTTTTTGTATTTTGGTCAGATAATATCTCGCAAAATATGATAAATATTAGTTGTTATACTTCAAGTTATTGCGCTGTTACAATAATAGTTTAATAACTCATCCTTTCATTTTAATACTATAAACTTTAGTTAATTTTGTCAATATAACAGCTTCATTTTTGACAACTTGAACTGATTTTGTCTCATTGATGGTTTCGGTTTCTGAGTTAAAAATAAAAATAAAAATTAATCCACAGCTTCCTTATTGAATATTGTCAGCGTAATTATAAAAGATATAATTATTCTGAAAGCTACACCAATGTTTCTGAGAAATGCATTATTAGAAAGTACATGTTTTAATAAACATGGAGACGGGACTAAAAACACATTTTGAGAACCTAATTAAACGTTTTTAATGAAAATAGACTCAGAAATAGGCTGAAATGACTATATATAAGAACAGTATTCAGCCTAAAAAAAATTAAAATACAACACCAAGTAAAAACACTGAAACATAATGAAACTAAATAACTAGCATTGACAATAGTAAATTAAACAATGTGTAAAATATAAAGATGTGTTGGATATTTCTTGAACATTAAGTACAAACCAAGGGTCATTTACTTACTATATTAAAAAATAAAACTAACAGAGTTGTAGATTTTTTTTATTAAACATGATTAGCTAGGTTAGCGTTAGCTAGCAAATAAATGTGGCTTAGCAACAGCTGGAAGCAAAAAGATCACAAAGCTTTAAAAACCTTTACACTGTAAAGTCTAAGGGATGAGATATTCAGCATGTTTTCAAAGGGATAGAGGAAGAACAGCTAACAAAAAGTGCTTGTATACACAAAACCATCTGCGTCGTTTTAATGACTGTGCTGATATCCAGGTTTTTTCCTTGTGAAACAATGAAGAATTTCCAGGTGCCATCCAGGATCGGCTCTGAGGCCATAAGTTTGTGGTTGGAGGTCATGAGTGGATGCTGAGTCATTTGCAAATGCTCATAAAAGGCAACATTTAGTCATCGCTGTTGTACGTCTCATGCTTCCTGTTACATTAGTCAGCAGAGCAATTTGATATTTTGAAAGAAAGGATTGTGAAATCATTCAGAGAACTTATGATAGTTTTTTTACTGTAAGATGAAACATCTAAAATTCAGAGAAATCAAACTTTTTGCAGAAAGTATGAGTGATTTTATGGTATTGTGTTAAACGTTTAATTTGCCTCAATGAAAAGTTCATCTTGACCTTTTTGTCAAATGATCTTCTGGATTTGGTACAATACCTTGGAGTGCTTTAATGAGCGCATAAAAAGCAAAGCACATGCATTCCCGTATTAGCAGGCAGTCAGTTACCTACATCCTTCATGCAAGAATGATTTAATCTTTAATTTCAAAGTGGTTTGATTATTTCCTGTAAATGCACTTTTAGATCCCTCTAGAAGTGAAGTGCAAACACTGTCTACTAATCTGACCTGACATTTCTCCTTCAACTGTTCACGGAGTCACATTTTGAGCTGTAAAGTTGGCGGAAAATTAAACAAAGGTAATAAATACTTTTGGTTGATTCATAATCGTCTCCTTACAACAAAATACCAAACCGCCAATGACTTAATGGGCACTGAATCCAACCCCACATGTGACCGAATGAGTCACTTTCGCCAGACTATAAACATGTATAAAGCCCTTATTTTTCCTTGAGAAGATAAATAAAAAATACCTACATGAGAAAGTTAAGCTAAGTAGCTTGATAGGATATTTTTACTACAAAAGATTCCTGCAAACGGTGTAACAGTTTATTACGACAGACTTTAGATGAGTTCACATTAACAACCATAACACTTTTTAAAAATAGTATTGCTAAATATTAAAAATTAGCACACTAGCTAAAAAGACAATGAATGTTTTTGAACCTAAATATGGATCACCTACAAACCAAGTGGACTCATTGTTTCCAGATGAGAAAACACTTATCTTTTACGCTCCTCAGCTCTGGAACAAACTGAATGAAATCCTGAAATATGCGGAAATAGTTGGTTCTTTAAAATCAGGACTGAAAACATTTTTATCACACTATAGAGATCAAAACTTAGTTTTTTTTTAGTTTATCAGTAATTTTCTTTACCTAAATGCATTTGTTCTGCAGAGCAGCACACTGCTGTGTTTCCACCCCTGCAATCCAGACCCAACTCACTTCAATATTACAGTCATAAGCGGCGGGGATATGGGCTGTTAGCCTCATTGAATGTGCATGTCTTGCACCGGCGGGCATCGCATAAAGATTTTCCATTTCTCCTGAGCTGTGGATGGAAACACTGACGATAACAAATTCAGGTCTGCTATCAAATTAAGCACAGATTGCAATAGATATAATTAGGGAGTGTGTAACTGCTGCTCTGATTAAGGGCAAATCAAAGAAACATTCATTCTCTGGTTGGGAGGGTTCATTTAAACACTTGAAGGATGACGCTGATCGGCTGAAAGAGTCTAACTGGGATGGCTTAAACTGCGATTCAGCACAGAGGCAGCCATTGATTTCCTCCCTGCTGATTACCCTGTGCATGTGTGTGTGGTGGGCTGAAGCTTGGAGCTGTCGTTGATGAGAAGAGTGGGAAACCTGTGAGGTGGCTGTTAGATACCACTGTGTCCGCAGGGATTTGTGGGAGAGAGATGTGTTGCATCTCTGCTCGACTTCAACACCATCCTTCAGCCAGCTGTGATGAAAGAGCCTCATTTATATATGTTCTGGCTACTTTCTGCTACAGGAGCCTCACTATATGAATTTCGAGGTCAGATTTGCTTCTTTTAAGACTTATGTACGTGTTTACCCCATTGCAGAATAGATAGCACACACATGCAATTTACAGATTTGGGAATTTTTCAGGTTGTATCTTTCCACAGCATTGGCATTCTTGGTAAAATTGTTTAAAAATAGCCAAAACAAAAACAACCCAGCTGTAATATAGTTTTTAAAAGGTTTATTAGCTGCCCTGGTAAAGATAAGTAAAAAGGCTTAGGAAATACTACTAATTGTGAGAATTAGCTTGAAACTCCCTCTAAAAATGCTTTTAACTACTAATATTAATAGTTCAAGCACAAAATGTACTTTGATATACATTAATACACAATAGAAATCAATTTACTGCACAAACATCTACAGTTTTTCTTATTTCCATCAAGGAAAATGCATGTTGCTGTTGGATTGGAAGCTTTGCAAATGCCAGCCAAGTAGCATTACGTCTAGATGTTTGAGCTTCCAAATATTTTAGATATGCTCTGAAAAAAAACCCTTAAGAGTCACATTCTACAGATTTGTATACTTTCTTTATTGTAAAACCTAAAAAAAAACGTTTTCAAAAAATTTAAGTTGCCTTTTTTTTAAAAGGTTATGTAGCTTTTATGGATATGTAACTTTTATGTAGCTCGACTGAGGGCAAAGCGGGTCTTTGGTTTAGACCTTGTGAAGAAAATCGAGATAATAAACGCCTTCCACACAAAGGAATGCACAGACAAAATGTGTGTCTGTTATGTTGTGTTTCTGCAAGTTTGATCACTTTCTACAGAAAACAATTTTCCAATATTATGTGCACAAAAAGGCCTGGGGACAACAAACCAGAGGGAGCTCATTAGCTCAGGTGTGACAGGTAAGTAGTCGCACCAGGTGGGGGAGGAGCAGCGTGGCGCAGCAGACAGAAATACAATGGAAAAACGTGGGAGAAATCACAGGCAAAGGTTAAAAAATGTTGCTTAAATAGTCAAATTTTAACATCCATCCAGTTAAAAATCCACCAGAGTTTATCATTTAGCTACACAAACAATGATACGCCATTTAAAGCCGACTTAGTTTCAGTACTAATAACAAAGGAAATTGTTTGGTTTTTCTAAACAGCTCAGTCATCTGTGTCATCTCATATCTGATTTTCATCCCGATGACGGTAAACATTTCCAAGTATTCACCAGAGAGAGACGAAACCACAAGCCTAACTTGCTGTGAAGCCCCGAGGCACAAAGCAGCCGTTACAAGGTCCAACTTCCAGCTCTAGCTGCCAGGGAGCTAAACCTTTCCTTTCCCTTTGCCTGAAATCATGCTGATGTTTCACTGGACGATGAGGCGACCTGATATGCAAAACTCACATTTTGTACATTTTTGTACTTTCATTTGGGTTTCTACTGCTTCTAAAAAAAAAAAAACAGCCAAAGTAATTAAAAAACCCCCCAAAAAACTACCAAGTTGATTTACTGGCAATAACTTCATGGTTTTTTATGTCTGGAAAATGAGCCGTTTCAAAAACTTGCAGAATGCCCCTCACCTAGCAACCCCAGCAAAGCCCAGCCTGCAACCTAGCTGTTTTGCTAGGTCGGTTAGCAAAACAGCTCATAGACAGAACTTACCAGACTAAAATCTCATTATCTGCAAATAATTTTGCAGATAATGAACATGATTTTCATAGACCATAGACCTATCCTAACCTGTTCAAGGAAGCATAATAGGTCACCTTTAAAAAAGGTCTCTGTGTTTCACATGGGCAGTCAGAAATAATGACTGAGCAGCTTTGGGTATGAATGTGCAGACTGGCATTTCCTTCCTCTGGGAATTCAATCCTGCTTCAAGGCCTAAAGCAGTTTGCTCATCGGTACGGGAGAAAGACGGTGCATTTCTCCAGATGTTGGACTGAAAATGAAGTGAGAGTCTTTTATCCTCTGTGGACTGGGCGGTGGTCCACAGTAGACACAGGGAGTTGTGGTTATTCTCTTCTGGAGCAACATCTGAGGCCGATCTGCCTTATAAGGCTAAAGAATGTCAAACGCGGGGGAAGGGCGGCCTGTTTACAAAGAAACCTCTCCGGCTTTTGAATCTCAGGATTCAGTGGATGCATGCAATTAGAGCACTCAGTTTGGAGATTATGTCAAAGTAAAGCTAAGCATTCACATATCTGAGCATGCAAAAACACACAGCAGCAGGAATAGTGAAGAATCAACAGTTCCCAGGGTTCAGGAGTTGGGACGCTTTGCAAACTCAGCTCCTCTGACTTTCAGTCAGAATAACCGCAACGAGAACAGAGATCCAGTTTCTTTTCCAGCAGAAAGCTGAGCTAGGTCGGTTAGCAAAGGCCTGGAGGTAAACACATGAATGCCCGCACCTTGTCTTAATATATGATTTTTATCTGCATGAACTATTCATGTGCGCTTCCAAGTCTTTGGTTACACCACAAGCCTCCAGGCGTTTGGAGAAAGCCGTTTATAGCGAAACTGCTGAGAACCGGCAGAGAGGCTGAGGAGGATGGAGGAAAGGATTTATGTGTGTGTGTGTGTGTGTGTTCACATTTAGAAAAAGTACAAGTGAAAGCAGAAATGATGTATTTTCAGAAGAAATACTCAGCAGAGTGGACATCGCTTCTGACCTTTACCAGGAAGAGAAATGCCTTGCAAACTTAAGCTGAAGGAATCAATAAAACTGCCTGAGCAAAACTAGAATCACAACTTCCTTCATTTGAAGTGTAGGTCAGGGGTGTCTAAAGGGTGGCGCGGGGGCGCTTTTTTGTGGCCCCTGACCACAATTCTAGAATGTAGCAAATCTTCACAAAAATCTTTTAGGGTGACATTTTCACAGACAAATAAAATCCTAAAAAATATACTATGTACAAAAAAAATGTTTTAACCAGGATTCTGCATTCTAAATTTTACCAAATATTTTTTTGTCTAGTTTCTTGTGCAAATATCTTTATATTTATACTTGAAATAAGACTAAACTAGCTTACAAGTAGCTTTTCAGTACAAAGTACAACATTGTTTTCAGTCAATAACTGGACAAATCTGGAACAAAAAAAAATAAAACTGCAAAACACATAAAACTCTGAGTCCTTTTAAATTAAGGCTAACAAAACATTTTTCTTATATCGTCACCTTCCTAAAATAATGTCTGAAGTCAGATTTTGCAAAAAGTATTTTTTTGTTGTTGTTGTTGCCTAAAACATCAACTTAGACCATTATTTTACGAAGGTGACGATATAAGTCAAAATATCTAGTCATTATCCCCACATTGTGGGAGAATATAGGAAATATTTAGGAAACCTGTATCTAGTACTTTCTCATCAATACCAAGGAATTATTAAACAATCTGCTACACTGAAAAGTTACTTGCAAGTTAGTTTTGTCTAAATTCAAATGTAGTACGATATTTGCACTGGAAACTAGATAAAAAAAATATTTGGCAAGATTTTGTTTTTGCAGTGTAAAAATGCTGATGATGTGTCTTTCTTTCACTTCACTGCTTGATAGCATGAAATCTAATAATATGTATAATATTGTGATCAATCCTAATAACTGTAGTCATTTTCATATCACCACCTGTGGCTGGCTGGCCTCACCCCATTACCAAAATGCTGTTAATCCTCTGGATTCTGCCAACGTCATGCACAAACACATGTACCGACTAGCAGCACGCTTCCACCCGCCCGGCCCGTTCTGACTTAATTAGATTGCTGTCAGTTTAGAGGAGAGAGTTTCAGGAGCCATCCGGAGCTCGGGCGAGGCGAGCGCCTGTTGTGGTGCAGCAATGGTAACAG
This sequence comes from Alfaro cultratus, assembly GCA_903066825.1. Taxonomy (NCBI): domain Eukaryota; kingdom Metazoa; phylum Chordata; class Actinopteri; order Cyprinodontiformes; family Poeciliidae; genus Alfaro; species Alfaro cultratus. The sequence goes on along the minus strand of CAEFZX010031380.1, from coordinate 32,989 downwards.
TCTGGATTAGTCAAACAATAGATGTGTTGGTGGGATCACGCTGTGAGGAGGCAGGGTTCACAGATGGGATCAGCATAGCTGCAGGCAAACATTCACATGCACATAAAAGGGACATCCAACCCCTTCCAAAATCTACATATAGAAGGAAAAGAATGAGAATATTTTTATTCTTTAAATAACTTAAACAGCTCCATTTTTGCTACTCACCATATTAATTACAGAAAATGCTGCGTTCCACTTGTACTCAGAATTGGGAAAATCTGACTTCCCAGTCGGAAAAATCAACTCCAAAGTCGGATTTTCCACTGGGAAACTGCGTTTCAATATGGCCGCCCCTCCTACAGTAATATGTGGTGGAAACGGGTTTATTTTAATAGTGCATCTAAAATTAATGTCACATGTAGTGACTGCAACTATAAACTGAACAGTTGAAAGCCGTGTTTTCTTACAGAAAGCAAAGCTGGAAATTACGTACTGCGAACAAAGATTATGGGCGTCGCCATGTTGAAGTTCCAACTTCTTTAATAGAGCGCTGTTACCTCGGGTCAAAACCAGCTTTGAGTTACAACTTCAGAGCTAACTGGACATATAGTAAGGCTGAGGCAGAAGTGTAGCACTAAGAAATACTGCCACCTGCAGGTGGGAGTTAGGAGTCACTTAAACCAAACGTTTTTGACCATTTTTGTGGAAAAATTCCAAAAAACTCACAATTATCTATTACCATAAAAAATGTGGGATCTGTTGATGTTGTGAGAATTTCCACACACGTATCTAATAATGTTAATAAGGAAGGCGTGGACTCTGCTGTAATTTGGATCTGATTTTACTCAATCGCTAACGTTTGACTGTGACATATGCAATGCGCCAACTTGATGAAGCTTAGAGCCAGGATGTCATTGCCAGCAATAAAATGTCATAAACATCCCTTTTACTCTGAATTTAATCACTTTATATTTGTTAGCATGACCAACTGAATGTCTTCATTTATTTCCTTTGTTGCCTTTGCTGAAACTACAGGCAGACTATCATTCTAAAACAATGCAGAAAATCAACATCATCATTCAAAATTTCTCCTTTTGTTTGCTAATTGGTCTGATTGAAATTCAGAGAATTCAGCTAAATGGGAGAAATCTCAGAAGGCACACTGAAAGAAGATGAGAATCTGATATGAGAATATGAAGCATATGAAGCCATATGCTTAGCAGGCTAAGGTTGGGCAAATACGTCAGCGTTTTCGCCATCCACTTGAAATATTCGCTCTGGGTCCCCTAAAACACAGTTTCTGAGACAATAAAGGGGACAAAAAAAAATAAAAACCTTTCCTTTTTAGAGGAAAACATTTCCGTGCAGTCGTGGCCCGAGATAGAAACAAATGTAATCAGCAGTGTTTGTATTTACTTAAACCTAAATGAAAACCTTTGTAGATTAGAAAAAAGCCAAAATAAATTGGATGTAAGTGAAGTTGTTTGTTATATAATCACTTTACTGTGAAAGACCAATCATTGAAAGTGGTAAGATGGCCGTCGAGATGAAAATTTCTCCACTCATTTCAACTGGTGAATGTTTTACAAGCACTAACTGTAGAATCATTAAGTTGCACAATAGCTTAGTGCTTCAACATAGTTTAACCAAAACCAAGCCTTAATCCGTTCGGGTAAATGATGGAAACAGATCTGTAGGTGTGTGTGACTCAGCTGGAGCGTATGTGCGAATCACATGACCTTGGAATGTCCTCTTCCCTTGTGCCAGATGACTTTGACGCTGAGAAGGTGCTGCGGATCAAAATAATCGACAAATAAAGACTGCCTCAAGCAGCCAGAGAGCACAGTCTGAAAGATAAGGCAACAAACAGAGATGCAGGAAGATAGAGCGTCCAGTAAACAGGAGAGATATTAAGATACGGTTTTAAGATTTCCTGAGTTTCTCTCAAAAATAAACACAATCATGTCAAAATAAAAAGAAATTTTGTGACTGAATAATTTCACCTTTATCCTGTGTAATTCAAAGCCTTTTTAAATCAGTTGGGGGTTCGTCCTCTCATTGAAATACCTATGCAGTTGCATCTGAAGAAAAGTAGCCCAGAACATGATGCTGCCACCACCTTGCTTTACAGTTAATGCCTAGTGTTGTTTTGTTTTTGAGCTAAATATTCTTTAACTGTTACCACAACACATTCACCCCAAATGTTTCAGGAGATTATACACTTAAAAAACACAAAATCGTACAAAGTATTTAGGTCTAGTTTCTAGAGCAAACATGTTATTACACTTAAAATGTGAAAAAAATTAACTTAAAAGTAACTTTTCAAGTAAGAAGATATAAAGAAAACCTCTCCTCTGACAGATTATGACTTCTTATAAGAGTAAAGGTGATCCCTATGGCTCTCCATCTTCTCACCCAAACAGTAAATTATGTTTTACTGTTGCAAACTTTCTTATTTAAAAGATATTTTGGATATAAATCATGTTAAAACGAGAAGCTTTTTTTCTTTTATAGATATCTTTTTAGGCATATTAGATTGGATGCTGTTTGAAAACGTCTCTATTTAGAGAGGTGAAAGATGCACTGAATTATTCTCCGCTGATTCCAAATGCTTGAAACAGTTTTTGATTTGTGAAACCTTTACTGCGTTTATGAAGACAAATAACATGGACTCTGTTTTCTAAAAACTACTGTGAGCATCTCTTGTGACCCAGTCTTGTTTCCTGAGCTAAAAGTGTCATTAAACTCCCAATATATTTGCTCCGTAGCTTGTGTAAAGAAGACTTTTGATTTTATGGGAATGAATTTTCAACAATTTTTTAGAGTGTTTCCACATCTGATAGTCCGGTAGACTCAGTGTGATTGGGGACCAAAATTGCTGCATTTGTTACATTTTCACTGGTACGGTTCGCTTTCACACTGCACTGCATCAAATGAATTAAACTCTTTGAAAAACATGTTGCCCATCTCACCTGTGGGGGCGCTGCACCAAGAACTGCTGAAGAAAACAACACAAAAACCTCTGAAGAAGACACCAAGTGCAGTTTCCTTCATAACGACAAAGTAAATAAAAATGAAGCAGCCTCAGATTTGGAAGTTGTCTTTTGTTGTTGGTAAAAGTCTACGACCCATTACTCCTGCTCGGACTAGATTTCCGTGCTTGCTTAGGTTCTATTTACCCAGAATGCCTTGCGCTAGAGTCTGCTTCCTGTTTTTGGAGCAGTCTGCGGTCCACTTGGCATTCACATACACTCTCAAACTTCACCAGAGTTCACTGAAACTGCTATGGATGTATGGTTTTGTGTTCTTTCTCTAACTCTTATCTGCTTACATGCACACTGCTGCACGCTTACATAACCACAAATATATAAGACTGGCGCCGGTCACACACAGTGTTGGATGAACTGATAACGACAGATAGCCCAGCGCTGGACGGCGACTGGCTCTCTATTTCCTGTATCACTGTTGTTGTATTATACACCATAACATTGGGCCTTAAATATTTTATATATAACTAACAATCTCCGTATTTCTTAAGGTTGAATGAGAACAGAATTCCGGGTCAGGTTGCACATGGAATGAAAATGTTGGGGTTACACAGATTAAAATTTAACAAACCGAACTGAAACCTAGCTTCGTAGGTCGACCAGAGTTCACTTTTTTGGTCCGCATCGGATTTTAATTGCGCAGTCTCACCTCTCCAAACAAACCCAAACTAGAGTTCAATTAAAGTAGACTAAACATTAGATTAATTGTGATATTTCAAGACAATAGAGGAAACAGAAAGCTGGAGACTGGGAATGAAAATGCCAAAGTAATGGATGCATTAGGGAAAAGACAAATAGATTCAGTTGCTTTGTGTTATCTGTACAAATCTGAATGTTTAAAATTAATTTTGCATGGAGATGCAGAGGAGCCGCTTATAATTTCCTCCCTTTTTATGTCTGAGCATGAAAGCCCATCCCCCTCCTTCAGTCTCTGCAGGCAGGCTGGTAAGAGATGGGGGCAGGGCGGCTCCCTGCCTCTGCCTCACTCTTCATCCCTGGGGCCCATTGACAGCTGCTCAGGGAGGCCCAGCAGAACCAGAACCACGACCGCATCCCGGAGGACTCAGGGAAGAACTCATGCATGCTCACAGCCTCGGCGCGGATCGCCCTGAAATAAAAAATGGCCTTCACAAAGAAGTCTTGATGTTTACTCAGTCTGTCCAGTTGTGTCAATATTTGAAGGAGCGCTACGTGTCTGAGTGGGTGGGAGGAGGCGAGACGCTAACACGCCGAGTGCTTAACAGGTTTAAAGTCCATCATAAGTGACGGCTGCTTCCTGCCAGGGCCTGGATTGTGATTATCCAGGTCACATGGTTTGACCCACAGGCTGTCATGTAAACTGTCAACTGGAACCACACCCAGATACTTTGGTCATTCAAGGAGTTTCTCCCTGGAACTGCATGAGTCATAATTGGGAAGGACTGGAAATTTTTCAGTCCCCAAAAAAGCTGCTTAATAAAGCGCTTTGAAATAACTGCGACCGCTGTGATGTTCTAGCATGAGTAGGATGACCAAGAATATGGCACTATGGATCTGGATACCTTCATAAATACTCTACAGTGTAACCGGTTTACTTCATTGCTTCATAGCTGACTTAAAAAGGTGTTTCAATTACAGAAGTCTTGCAAATTACTGCACATCAATGAAACAGCCATCAGTGCCAATGTTTTAATAGTTTTTTTTAGCTCCATCTTTAGAGTTGGAGAAGCTTTCCGTTAAAGTTATGTTCACACTACAGCAGTATACTAAGGCTTTAAAGGGGCAGTATTATGTGGTTTCCATCAGGTAACTATGTCACCTTCAGTTGATATAAATAACATTTCAAGACATTTGACTTCACAAATTGAGCCTCTGTCTCTTTAAGAAGCTCTTGCTCTCTCCGACACTTCATTATCGCAGCAATGCTCCTCCACTATGCCGTTTACAGCTGTTCTTAGGAACTTTGGACTGAAATGTAGCTCAGCAGAAGCACACTTCCACCATGTGTTTGCTTGTCAGTACTTTTCCCTCGCTTAGCAGAGACGGAAAATTGGACTGTTTGGAAATGTTTGACTGCCTCAAAGCATTCAGACATGTTTGTTTGATTGTGACTGAAGTCGGGCTGGTTCCCTTCACATAGTTAAAGACTCCTGTCTGGAAAAAATAGTGTAATGTGGGCCCAGCTTAGGAGCAACAAACACTGCAGATGGGTTTGGCGTGAAATGATGTCTGCTGTTTATTATGGTGGAAGATCTGTAACGCTGCAGGCCTTTTTCTTTCCGACGGTCCTGGGAATCCAAATGTCAGATACCAGGACATTTTCATTTGAAATCTGGTGGCTTTTGCACATAAACCCACAGTATGAAGGGTGGTCAACAGGTCTTTCAAAAAAATAAAAAATAAAAAATTCAAAATCAACACAGAAATGATTCAAATGACATCTTCTTTCAATCCTGTCATAATGGTTAACCTTTTTTTATTACAAAGGGTCCAGCCAGAACCATTGCTCGTTTCTGGTACATAAATCTGATGCACAAGTGACATCTGCAAACAACAATGATGGACTGTAAAGCCGCTTCTCCTGGCCTACTGAGAGTTCATTTTTGCGTCAAAAAACAATCTGATCTGACGCAGGAAATAACTGTTGTTGTGTTAAAGTTGTGCTAGAAGGAGCCTAAAATAGCATCTCAATGCTAAACATGTCGCAGAAGCACAGGAGTTCAATGCAAACGTCAGCATCCACACTCCACATTTCTGGAGGATTTGCTTAAAATGATCCACTTAAAGCAGCACTTTGCACCAATTTGATGGTTGAATGAGCTAAATAACAGATTTAAAACAAAAAATATCTTTGTCGTTGAGCTCATATGTTTATTTTTTTTGTTTATATTTTTGTTTTATATAAACTAAAACTATTAATCTGCTTTCTCACCTTGTAGGCAACAAATAAACCTTTGGATTAGTTAATTAGCTCTAAAATTTGCCATGTTGATCTACTATAATGAAAGCATGATTAATGTATTCTCTTATGGAACGAGGATAAATAAGTAATTATTGTGTAATTCATGCTGTAACATCACGGTAACAACATGTGTCGTTCAGGAAGGTATCAAACTCTGGATGTTGTCCAACTCTATACCATCCTAAATCTGCTACTGAATGCCAGGAGTGCAGCAATCAATCCCACAATGATTAACCGGGCTCAATAAAAACGACTTCGTTTAAAAAAGCTCAGGCAGCAAAAATTGCCTGTCGATACAGACGGCAGGAATGAGAAATGACTGCAAGACATCAAGGACAAAGAAAGTGACAGTCCTCCTGGGCACAGCTCTGAACAGGAGCCAACGCCGTGCTTCTGGAGCTACCCTACTGTTTGCTTTGCAACTTCAGCCAAAGGTGGAATGCGTTGAATAAAGTCTAACCCGTTAGGCGGGATGGTTTTCATTGTTTTTTGCCCTTAAAAGGTTATAGTGGTGCGTTTTCAGAAGCCAAACAGCATCTGCTGCGCTGCGGTGAAAAGGAAAACAAGAAAATGATGGTGGCAGAAACTGGATGAAGTCATGATTTATGCATTAGGTCATTAAACCACCTGCTTAGAGTTGCTTTTGAAACATAATACATGAAAAACTAACCAACATTTTGATGTGTAATGACGGCACTTGACAAAATGTGTCTGACTAAATATTTCTCTTATTTAGTCAAAGGGTGATTTACTCGAAGGGAAGAGGTGGGTAGAGGACATAAAAGTGTACTCAGGTAAAAGTAGCAATACTTAAACATTTTTATCGCATTTAAAGCAAAATGTTTCAATTTAACAGGCAACTCAAGTAACTGATCAGAATATCTGACTTAATGCTTAAAAATAATGTCAGCAGATGGAACAATTTTAAGATTATATCTGAATTCTGGAGACTAAAATGAAAAAAAAAACTAAATAAAAACTAATACAAATAGATGACAATTCCAAAATAACAGGTGTAGCAAATCATGAAAAACTGACACTAATACTAACAGTCGGTAATGCAAATATCTTACAATTTGCATTCCTGTTTTTTATTTTTATGTTTTGTAAGAACTTATTTACAGAATGCACATCGCAAGGGGTTCTCCTTGAAACAACAGTAAAATACACTGTATGTTTAACTTCACTCACCTCGAAGGGTGTATAAAGTTAACGCATTAAAATGTCAAAATAACAAACTTTATGCTTATTGTCACATTTAACAATGGATTGTTAATTATTTTGAGTGTGTGTTTGTGGCAGTGTTTCCATTGACCATGTAATTGAGAATTGTGAAATTATGAAAATAAATCTGCTAAATAGAAACAGCAATTTTGGAAAAAAAACATGTTTTTCCATCAAAACGTTTGCCGCTAGGATGACGTTTTTCAGCTATATCAAAAATTGTGCATTTCGTAAAACTGCAATGGAAAAATTTTTTGCATCATGTGAATCATGTGATCAACAACTGGATGTTACTACTTGCAGAAAAGACGAAGAAGACAACAGGAAGTGGGGGGGGGAGGAAGATGATGCGGTATGTTTTTTAACGACGTATCACGTGAGCAAACGTATTCATGTGTGATTTTAATAATTTTTCTTTTTCAGTAGAAACACCATATTGCAAAATTGTGTTTTTGCCGACATTAGTGGAATACAGACAAAGTTTTGCGCACTTGTAATGGAAACGCAGCTTGTAATTGTCCTTGTTCCTCGGGTTCCATTTTAAGATCCACCTCTGCCACCAGCGGTTAGCCTCATCCCGACCAGAACTTCTTGTGCAAGCCTCAGTTTGAACTCCTTTCTGCAGGATAAAACCTCCAACATCCGTATCATGTTACTCCTCACTCAGGACCACCCAGCAGGTCTAATCTGGGATAACAGGCGTGTTTGTCTGAGCAACGTCAAGGACAGGTGTGCTTTCTTAGCTTTGGCTTCAAGTTCTGGGTCTGCATCCCCTCACGCTGAGCTCGCACAGGCCTGGCTTCCTGCAAAGTTAATTAATGCCGCAGCTTGCATGGAGGCATATCATTAGCAGTAATTGCACATGTGCCTCTTATTTTTTTTCCCCCATCTTTGTTCCAGATTTAGGCTCCGCTGATCCATGAAGGAGGAAGATGTGGGGGGAAGGAGTGATGCAACTTTATTTTCCAGTGCACATCTGTCCATGAGAGACACAGGGAATGTTTTACTGAGATGTTATAATGAATGAAAGATGTGGTTCCATGTCGACTCCAGGAAACTCAGAGATTACCCCAAAGCAGAGCGTGTTTGCTGTGCAAGCATGTGCAAAGGTGCGCTTGTTTTCATGTCAACACTGGGGCACCTGTTCAATCCTGCATGTTTAGGACATGCTGTACTGAAAACACTGAAGTTTTTATGGCAAATGCATCAATTTATGGAAATTTAATTATTTTTCTCTCCTTTTTTAAAAGACTTTGCAGAAGAAAATGCTGATGAATATCTAAAAAATATAACATTTTCATTTTGAGGAATCTGAAGATAAATACACATTTATTGGTAAAAGACTACCAACAATTTCTTTTGTTTAGGTTGTTTTTACCCAGAATGCCCTGCACTATAGTACACTTCCTGCTTTTTACATTTGCATTCAAACCGCACCAGAGTTCACTTCGCCCGAACTGAGACCTGGGTTTGTAGGTGGACCAGACTTCACTTTTTCGAGTCCACATCGGAGTCTGATTGCGAATTCACACCTATCCAAACAAATCTGAAATTCTAGTTTTGTTTTAATTAATTAAAGTGGACTAAATAGGGATGTTGTAAATGCATCGTTGAATCACTTTTTGGTTCAGTTCAAGGATTCTACCTTCTTCAGTAGGAGTACATTAGTATTCCTGATTTTGACAATATTTGCCCACTTTACCTTGTAAAAATTCTCCAAATCCATCGGGGCATGAGAACATCTCTTGACCTCAAATGTCTTATTTTTTCTGTCAAATTTAGTTATGAAACCATGGCTAAGTCATTCCAGAACTTAAGTATTAGTTTCATGAAACTAATACATGAAACTAATGTATTAGAACAAGAGTTCTTCTACTCACTGTGATGCTGAAAATGTAAATTTCCTCTTGATATCCAGTTTTATGGAACCACAAGGGTTTTGAACAATTCATAACTTCATCCATCTTGAAGAAAAACTCAGCTCCATCTGAAAAAAGTAACCCAAGTTAATAATGCTGCCACCTTTCTGTTTCACAATGGTTCATGGCGCTCTTTTGGTTATGCTTAGAGTTGTTTTTGTGCCAAATGTAGCTTTTGAAATTATGGCCAAGATCAAGATTGGTTTCATCAGACTAAAGCACACTCTGTCACAGTTTCAGGTAATTTTTTTTACTTCCTACTAAGGTTACTGGTAAATATATCCCTGCTGTTTTAAAACCAGGCAAACAAAAATATCATCTAACAGAAGAAATTAGTCAGTAGAAGGATCCAGTGAATGAGGCCAGCTACATTATAGCTGAGCCGAGATAGTATTGACCTTTAAAGCTCAAACTGGTTTATTTCTAGACTAGGCATTGTGACACCCACCATTATTCAGGCCTCACTGGTTCGTTTACTTTGGGCCGCGGTCCTTGGGAAACAGGAGCAGCTGTGAGGTGGGTTTGAACCAAGAGCTGAAATGATCCGGCCTGGACATCGCCAGGCCTGGGTCACTTCACTTTGACCATCCTATCCTCTGTGCTGCACAGACTGGTTATGCAACAGACATACCTAACCAGTCCTATTTAAAGCAAGGAGACAACAAATCAACACGTCTGACACGGATCAGCTTTCTGGATGTGTTGAGGGGTGTGCAGTAAGGGAGAAACAACAAACAAAATGAAGGACTTCATGGCTATCTAATCTGTCATAACCTGCTACACTGTGAAAATCAGTCCTTTCAACATTTTAGAAAAGTTTAAAATTATTTCCACATGGAAACAGAAGCCAAAGCAGCAGATCTTGTTTAAGCATCTGAAACCCAGCAAGAAATTAAAAATAACAGGCCCAACTCCAAAACTAACTTCAACTCATAGCACTAGCAATAAAAAGGCTTCTTAGCTTCAATGTTGAGCAAAGTCAACTTGAAGAAAATACGACGCTATACAGCGTCAAATATGCTAAAAAAAAGACAAAAAAGGAGCTCCATCAAAAAACAAACAAGTGTTGTTGAACCCCTGCTATTCACAGGGTTATCCACCCGCGAATAGCTAAAATCCGCTAATACTTCAGACTTCATTTAAAAACACTTATAACTGCCTATTGTAATAGTTCGACCACCAAATATACCTTAATATGCATTAACATCAGCAGGAAACCCGTCAAATAGTCTTAGCGCTGCCGCAGAAGTTAGCTAGTCTTCTATATTTCCGCTTATGGGGATAAAGCCAATCAGCGCCAGGAGAAACAAAATGGCGCTGCCTGATTGCCTGGTTTGCTAAAGGTATCACAAAAAAGGAAAAGTTAAGGTCAGTCTGGTCGTTTTGGAGACCTTTAGATCTTTGTATCTTCCCTCTATGCAGACTAATATTTGAGTTTGTGTTTGTTGAAGATTCAAACGTGGACACGTCCCAATTTTCAGAGTGCTTCTTGAGTTCTGGATTAGATTAATATCTTTTTAGTTGGTTGAATGAACAGCCCATTCAACCCATTAATCAAAGTATTTGCTGATATAATTTAAGGAATGAGAAACATCTGGCTTTTATCGCCAATAAATATGTCCTTTTCCAATAACAACCCATGAAGTTTACACGCTTTACACATAATTAATAAATGCCTGGTATGAGAGCAGTTTGTTGTCCAGATGCCAAATTTGTTTTTAGTACATTTAGTATAATAAAAACAGTACAGAACAGCCTTTTTATAACCCTTTTCTCCAAACCGCTTGCAAGTTTTACATAATTCTGATGAGGGATAAACCAATCCATATTTAGTATTTTTCTAAAAACAGGAAGATTATAATACATCAAATTTAATAATGTATTACATTTTCTAGAATACATAAAATTTAATAACAGTTGTTACTAAATTTGTTTAAATTACAAGTCAAAATTCTAGTTGTTTCTATTACATTTCAGTTTTACTTTTTTGCCTGGTTTTGGAAAGTCAAATAAGCAACATGTTTAATAAACTACTGAGGAAAAAGTATTATCCTCTTATTAAATTAGAATATTGTAAAATATATTTTAAGTATTTCTCTGTTAATTCATGATTGTGGTTCTGCTGAAGCTTAACACAATGTGACATTTGTCACATCCACTTCCTGGATACGTCTGCGCTGTTGCAGCACAGACACCAGCTGTTTGTGCAACTTTTTCAACCACACTTTTTTCTTCCACTACACTTTCCAATATTATTTGGATACAACAATAAAAACATTAAGCTTTATTAGCAATGGCCTTCTGCAATTTATCCAAAAACTAAGTTTCAGATTAATCTCTGAAATTTTATAGAAAAAAACTGGAAAATTCAGTTTCAAAACTCAAACATTTTCAAATTTTGAAACTAAGAAATTTCCATGTTTTTTCTCATAAATTTCAGAGATTAATCCCAAAATTTGAGGCAAAATTTTTACTCAAATTCAGAAATTTTCTTGTTTTTTTACAAGGAAATTTCTGAGATTAATCTCAAAATTTCAGATTTTTTTTGCAGAAATTAACTTATTTTCTGTGTCTACAATGGCTGTAATGGACAATTGTCTAAAATTCTTTCTAATGTAATATATTAATTTGAATTCATATTAACCATAATAATCACTTATAAAGCATCACTTTAAAAGTGTTTTAACACATTTTTAATAGCCACAAATTCTACACAACTGCACCAATATTGCTTGTATATTTTATTTTATGTACAGTACAGGTAAAAAAAAAAGAGAAAGAAACATAAAGTAGTCAATAGCATTGACTGACGTGGGCAGCAGTAAACGGCCATGTTGCTCATCCATGGGAAGACGACCGCCTCCCGTCTCAGGCGTACGCTCCAGCTGCGCCTGACAACAGCTTCACAACGAAGATTATCAAAACAGGAAGAAGGGAGCAGCTCTTTTTGAAAAATAATAATATTAATAATAATTATAATTCTGTCACCTAAACTGAGTCTGTTTTTCCGGTTCTGGGCTGGAAGAAAGGAGTCGCGCCTGTGCAATCTTCGGTTAACTTTTAAATACTGACCGCTTCACTGCACTGGATTTACAACGCTAAAAGTCACTAAAAGTCAGTGCTGCAGCCGCCATTTCGCCCGAAATACTGCGACTAGTTGCAAGCCAGCTTTTTTCTTTTTTTGTCCTTCAGTCCCAGTCAGCAGCTGAATTCACAGTATTCTTACAGCATGGTGTTTATTTGTATTTTTTCCTCTGAAAGAAAGTAACTCATAAAGCTTTAACTGATGATGCATAGGGGGGGATAAATGATAAATGTTCACCGGTGGATTTGTTTTTGTAGTGAGTGTTAAGAAAAACAAACAAAAAAACCCATTGTGTCTAGTTTTCTCATGAATTTAACTTTTAAAATAAAATAAGAAACAAAAAAAAAATTACGGTTTTAGATTTGTATCTCCAAGGCCATAGATAGTCAACCACAAAGACTTCTGCGCTCCGCTGCTGACTATCGAGGTTGTGTCTCTCAATAGCGTTTCAGACAGTGAGCTCACAGCAGGCCACCAAGGTACAGATAAAGTGCTTTTTTTTCCTTTAAAATGTGTCACTTTAAATAATTAAATGTGAAGATGGTTTTCAGGATATCTGAATAGTTAAGAAATGTAACGGGACTAGGGGGGGAACAGACGCGACGTGACTCTGGAGTTCGGTCCGAACGCATCCTCCGAATGTTGCCGTCTGGATGGAGCGTTCACATTTTCAAAAGTGAAGAGTAAGACTTTCAGACGTGGATAAACAGCAGCAAACTAGAAGGGTTTTCCAAAAAACTATCAGGGAAGGAGGACTGAAGGAGAATAAATACATTTGGGTCCATGTAGTGTTTGTTATGCGGCTCTATAGAAATATGATAAAACCTAGAAAATAACAAAAAGTTCAGAGTTCATAGAAGACCCATGAGATTCCTGGTCTTTTTTGTTTTGTTTTTTTCATTTTTTGCTCCCTTATCCAGTCTCAATAATAATAATAACAATAATAATAATAATAATAACAATAATAATAATAATAATAATAATCCATCTTCTGCCAGCCTTGTGAAACCCCCCCCCAAAAAAAACAACAACAAAAAAACCCAAACAGGCATATAAATAGTAGCCATGGCAACGGCACGTACTCCCATTTCCAGACCTTGATGACTGAGTCTGAGAATCCAGAAAAACCTCGGAGACGTCTGTTTGGTCCTCAGCCTCTGCAGGACAAATACAGACAAAACCAATCAGTTCCAGCTGAAACAATGAAGTCCTTTAATCATGCTTCAACCACTCAGGTGAGAGTATTTTAATGGGATTTTCTGATAGATAAAGTAGGACATACTGACGCATTTTCACCTGTTAAAGGTTTGCATGTAGCTCCATCTATAACTGAAACGATTAATCGATTACTGAAATAATCGTCAACTCATTTAGTAATCAATTAATTGTTAACTGGAGTATACAGACTCAAAAAAGGCCAATTCCTGAAAAAACAACACACTCATAAATCCAAAACTGTACTACAAATGTATACATTTTGCATTTTAAAATAAAAAAAACATTTTTCTGTAAACATGCATAGCTTTAGCTTCAAATTCTTAAATGAAATCTAAAAATAAGCAACTTCTGCTCTTCAATTATTAATCGGTTCATACAAAAAAAATAATCAAGATTATCCTCTACTCTGTATTAATGTTAAATCAAACAAAAATGCTTTTCCAGTTGACATCAGAAGTAGTTTTTTAGTTGCATCCTTTGCTATAAATGATTAAACATTCACTAAAGAAATGCTGTTACTGCATTTTAGGCAACAAAATGTTGATTTTTATATTTAAAAAAGCAGATAAATAATTTGTGTATTTGCATCTTTTCATCTGTTTCTAATGTTGTGTACAAAGGTTTAAGAGGTTAAATGAATACTAGGCAGAATGTGCCAAATTTTTATTCGATCAATTGTCAAACTAATATTAAAACAATAATTACTTGAACCATTATTGCTTCAAGCAATTATTTGAAGCTTCATTCATCTTTACATTAACTCTTCTCTGTCCCTCCTGAAGAAAAGCCTCCCCACAGCATGATGCTGCCACCACCAAGTTTCATCGCCTTGGTCGTCATGATGCTGTTTGTTCATTTAGGAACCTCCAAGGCCTTCAGAGAACATCTGGATTTACACTCAGGTCAGATTAGACACAGATGGACTGGATTTACTTTGTACATGAAATCCTTGTATAGACTGAGGTTTGTGGATATAAAGTGACCAGAACTGGTACAAAAATTTTAGCGAGTCGGTCCGTCATGACTTTTTTAACGTGGAGGAACTCTGAGGTGAACGTCAGCAGCTTTTCCCATCGATCGAAGCTTTATGTGGCCGAGGGATCAAGAGAAGCGCTTCCTGTATGATGACTGGAAAAATCAGCTAATAGAGGCCAGTCTCAATTCCTTTTCGGTTTGTCCTCACAAAAGAGATGAAAAATGCAGGTCTGCCTCTGTAAACACGACAGGCTTTCACGTTGAAGTGTCCGTCAAAGACCTGCGCTTGCTGCTTGTGCAGCAGCTGCGTTTTCTCGGTCACTAACCCCCAGAAACCAGAGGAAGGAGCTCAGAACAGACTCATGACAAAGTGCTTTTGACACACAACTGAAACCACATGCTATTGCAGTTCAACAGATTTAACTTGGCTGAATCTGCTCTCTGGATTTAAAAGTACTTAAACGACAGCAAGATGCAATAACTTTTTTATAGCTCCAAAAATCAGGGATACCTTGCAAAAATAGAACTTATTCAAAGTGTTTGGCTGGGATTTTATGTGGCAGTTAACTTCACTCTGACATCCCTGAATAAAATCCAGATTAGCTGCCTTCAGAAGTCTGCTGACTGGTAAACGAGGTCCACCTGTGTCTTATTTGTTCGTTAGAGAACAAACAGCATCATGAAGACAAAGCAGCACAGCAGACGGGTCAGGGAGGAAGTTCAAAAATATCAATTTGGTCTCAGATGAGCTCAAATTTAAAGTTTCTGTCAAACATTCAAATAGGGATGAAACTATTTATCAGATTAATTATAATTTTAACTAATTTAGTAATCAATTAAACATTAACTGCAGTATACAGACTCAAAAAAAAAGCATATTCAGGGCAGTCATTAAACCAAAATTGTGCAAAATATATATGCATTTTACATTTAAATTAAATATGGATGTAAGTGAATTTTGTTGCACTTTAGGCAGTAAAATGTTGTTGTCCTTTATTAATTATTTGTAAATCTTTTAAGGTATTAAGGCTTAAGTGGTTAAATGAAAAACCTGTAGAATGTGCCAATTTTTTTTATTTGAGTAATCAATCAGAATAAATTGATATATTAATTGATGACTAAAATAATCCTCAGTTGCAGCCCATACATCATGTTCATCTTCCAACAGTACAACACATAACAGCCATTAAAGCATTGTCATGTTACAACAGCCTAGTCAAAGTCCAGATCTAAATCCAAATGAGAATCCAAGTTTCCTACTAATTTTGCTGCTTGTACTAGTCAGTTATTTTGCTCATTTTTATTTTATTTAATTTTTTTATTTCATACCTTTTATCAATTTTGTCATAAGGCTTAAACTGGGATCAGAGTAACTAATTTTGTTCCACCTCATGTTTTAATGAGCTGAAATGACAGAAACTCTTTGAACCTTGAAGAAGAAGTTAACAGGCATCCAGTCTGCTGATTATTTTGGGCTCGACTGAAGAAAACTGAAACAATATTTTGTCTGTTCTCAGCAATAAAAACAGGATGTAGGTCAGACTTCATCTGAAAACACTTTAGCCAAGTTTTAACACAGCAAATAAAAGCAGATTCAGGGTATAAAGTCAATATGTAAATGTGGTCCAAGTTACCATGACAACAAAAGGAAACTATAAAGCTTGGAAAATATGATCACTTTGTGTCAAATCTTTGAAAGTAGATTAATTTAAATGTTGTAGTTCTGTCCTAGTACACTTAATGTATTCTTGAATTGTGGTCAGGGGGCCGCAAAAAATCAGTCCAGGGCCACAAATGGCCCCCGAGCCTCATCTTGTACACCTTTGCTTTTGATGATGAATCTCAAAAATAGCTGTATCTGTGATTGTGATTTATCAAAAGGTAAATCTACAAAGTGTAGGCTGAAACTAGCTACACTTTTCAGATTTTTATTTGTAAATAATGAAATGTTACATAACAGCTGAGTGTTAAATGGACATTTGAAGTTGGATTTAGATCATCTTAGAATCAGTTAAAGAACAAATTAACTAGAGAAGAACTGATCAGGTTTTTACTAACCAGCATGAAGTCACTTTTTTTTTTACAGTACTAAAACACATTTTCTATGTTAAAATGTAAAACTTCTGGTTTCTGAGGCTCTTACAACATTTAAGTAGAAAATGTTTACTGTGAAAATGCAGTGGTTTATCATCTGTATGTTCCTCAGATCATCAAACAACACTGTGCTAAAGTTAGCTGAAGGTTTTCTTCACAGCTCTTTTTTTTTTTTTTTGGCATGTAGACAAACGCAGATAAGCTCCGTCTCCAAATCTGTCCCACTCAGGACGTCAAATCTGGACTGGCTCATCCAACAATAAATAAAGATCCTTTAGGTACACCGTCTGAACTAAAATATCTATATTCTGGTTGAAAAGTCTAAATTATGAGTTTCAATGAATAAATAAGAGAAATGACTCCTTTTTGAAAAAACACCCTTCTCTTCACAATCTTCTTTTTCCACAGCAATCCAGACTAAACTAATCAAACTATGTTTTTCTCGACCTCAATACTTTGGAACTGTTTGATTAAGTACAACAAATATTGGCCAGAAATACACACAGGAAAAAGTGGGACTTTTCTGTTTAACCTGTTTAACCAACAATTCAATAGTGTTCAAATCCCTGCTGGTATTAAAAGTTTTATTTTATTTATTGATTGGAACTGCTGAATTTTTTAAGGCAGAAGTGCTGATTTTTTTTATTAAGAGAAGGTGCTGATTTTTAAGGCTGAGCTGCTATTATTTTTAGGTGGAGGTACTGAATTTTCTTTTTTAAGCGAAGGTGCTGGTTCTATACAGTTGTGTTGTCTGTGAGATTTTAATAACAGAGCTAACTGCTCCTGACCTACGTGTCGCAGTGGGAAAGCAGTGACGTAATCTCTGGTCCCATGTGACCCACGGCCTTGGCTGCCTCTAAGATGGCTCTCCGGTACATCCCTTTCTTCTTGCGGTTGAAGCGGGACCTGAAGAGCTCTCTGAAGGGCGACAGCTTGGCTACGGACAGCTGGGAGGTGGTGGGCGAGCCGAACCACGCCACCTTCGCCTGGGGCCACTGGGCCTCGCAGCCGTCGGACTCCTGCTTCCGGGTGCCGCTGATGCTGAGCACGCGGGCCGGCCACCAGGGGAAGCCATGAATCTTTCCCCACACGATGTCGCCCACCGCCACGGCATGGCCCTCCTCCGTTACGCACTTCGTCATACTGCGGGTGTGGAGGCGCACTGTGAGTGGCGGCACTGTCTTGCAATCCTCGCGCGGCGTCACAGAAGATGAGGTGACGGACAGGTCTTCGCCCGGTGCTAGGTCGCACAGCTCTGGCGACGTTCCTTCAGAGCTGAAGGACTTAGACTCATCCAGGCTGTCGCTGCTGCACACAGACAAGCTGGATGAGTCCGCTTTGTGCTTCCGGAAGTTGATCAGGAGGGTCAGGTCGCTGTGGCTGCGGTCTGCCTCCTCCCCAGAACTCCCTGACCACAACTCCAACGAGTTCTTCCCCTCCCCAGAGTCTTCAGAGTGGGGGATGCAGGAACCAGGCCCCCTGGGACTCCGTCTCCTGCTGCCCCCAACCAGTTCTGCCTCGTACTCCATCATGGTCTCCTCTCCCTGACTCTGCGGCGGTCTCAACCGGATCTTTGGACAGGACGAGCCTTGGTTCACCGTTGCGAAAGGCCGGGTTAGTTTGAGTTTTGGAATAGAGACAGTCAGGCCAGACCTAGTGGCGTCCAAAATGTGCCGCTGGTCCTTGGTTGCGTCCGTGGACCTCTTGTCGTTTCCTCCCACGCCATTTTGCACCAGCTGTTTCGGGCAGAAGGGTTTGATTGAGCCATGCACCCGGGATGGGATCTTCATGACCTCCCCCTTTCCTTGTGGAGTGCTGTAGGAAATCTTTATGACAGGGCTGTGAGGGATAACATCACTTGCTGCATATTTCTCAACGTCAGCCTCGCCCCTTTTGTCCTTTCGGAAGCGCTTGCCATCGAGGACAGGGGCGTTTTCTCGTCTTTTGGCGTCTTTCGTTGTGATGACGTCCTCTTTTCTCGACAGCTTCGCTGGGTTGTCCTTATAATCCCCATCATCGTCACTCTGCAGAGTATTCTCTTTTCTAGAAGTCTTAGTGTTGCTAATGCCGTCTTTGCTGTCCTCGTCGCTATTAAGCGTGTTTTTACACTTTTCACACAGAACCTGTCGCGGCCGCAGTCGAATGGTGCTGATGGTCATACGCCCCGGCTCTCGAGACCGCCTCTTCTTCCTCTTGATTGGTCGCGGAGGGGGTTGAGGTACCCACTGGCTGTAGGTGTGGCGCACCCATAAAGGCGGCGGGAACGGCGCTCCTTCAAAATAAGGAGGGAAAGGAGTCTGTCCAGCTGGCACGGGCGTGGGGATGGGGCAGGATGGAGGCAGAGGTGCTGTTGGCTCGCTGCTTTCAGGGACCGAGTTTTCATCCTTTGGTCTGTGTGAGGCCTGGCTCGGAGATTTAGCAACCGGCTCCTCGTTCAAGATTTCTGGGATTTCACAGTCTGGCTTCGTGATGGGGCAGTCACCAAGTTTAGCTGTGAAATCTGGCAGACAGAAGAGTCCAGTCCTAAAGTCCAGAAGAAAAAGACAATAGAGACAATTACTTGCATATCAGAAATGTACGCATATATTTTGGCATACATAAAAGCAGTACAATATATAAATATTTTATACCAGTAGCATAAGCTCTCACACTTTAATTTGAGAATTTTTTGTATAGAACGTTGGGTGAAGGCTGGTTTAATCTTTTCTGAGCTAATTCAGTGTTGAGACAGCCAAAAGTCACTAAAACACCTATTCAATTGTCTGAGAAAGACCACCAGATTTGATTTAGGGGTTTTCACTCTGGATCATCATAAATAGATTACAATTTTGTTAATTTGATCAAAAGTTCTAAACCAGTGCAGTGAAATTAAGTGCAGATTACTAACTGGCAAAAATATATTTAGTTATTGACTTTACAGCTACTCCTTTATGTCTGGACTAGAGAACAGGATTAGGACTAATGGAAAATAATAAAAAAATACATCCTGACTTTATACTCAAAGTTATGGATTAAAAAAAGAGGTTTTACCCAGTCCCGACTCAGGGTCTGACAAGTATATGTAGAGAAGTCTACACAATTAAATTTGGGATGGTAAAACAGATAAATGTTTCTGTATGCTTTGTGCAATGGTCTCAATAGAAAACCAGCTGAGAAGTAGATGTCATCTAATGATTGCTAATGAGACTGTGGGCCAAGTTGCTAATCTTATCAACAAATCACCAATAATTACCTAT
This sequence comes from Alfaro cultratus, assembly GCA_903066825.1. NCBI lineage: Eukaryota > Metazoa > Chordata > Actinopteri > Cyprinodontiformes > Poeciliidae > Alfaro > Alfaro cultratus. Next base: position 13,268 of record CAEFZX010031380.1, on the reverse strand, counting down.
GAAGATATTTTTGATGTTGCCTTTAGTTGTTTCAAATTTGAGGTGCTCAATTATAACTACATCATGTTTTGTTTTGAAGGGTTCTGGTCTTGTCATATGCACATGTCAGAGACACAAAAAGTAAGGAATTCATAATTAAAAGGTTAGAGATGCTGTGATCATTAAAACAAAGAAAAGTTAAGTAGGATTTTTCTTAAGCCCTTTGTAGCATTTGTTGCATACAAATAAAGGTGTGGCACCAGTGCTTTTTGTATTGTGTATTTTTCCCCCCAAATGAATGAATGCAATCAAATGAGAGGTTTGGTTTTGATAGTTTTTTCCATGTGAGATGACGCTGCTGCCATAAAAGACTAATTTATTTTAAAGTTGTTTACACATATATTTTTACCAGGGTGCTATTAAGTGTCAATAGAGATGTTAAAATAGTCTAAGAGAAAAATTAAGCAGCAAAAGAACTAAAAAAAGAAGAGAAACGTGAACGGTTCTGTTTCTCTACGACAGGACTGAGCCATGCTGCTCGTCACCTGCGTTCTCAAAGTTCTTACAGAGTGGGGGTTGGGTTCTGCTGAGCGAGCCGTGCAGTAATCTCTCCTTATGCCTCAGGCTACAACAGCAGAGCAATAGTATCACCCACTTTCCCTGCTTGATTGTATGCATCTTCTTTCATATCCTGGGATCGATAAACATGTCTAATGAAGGCCAAACGACCGAGAAGTCATCAAAAGGTGGCTGGCAGGCAAAAAAGTAACATGGCTGAGCTGCTGTAGTCAGGAGACAGCAAACAAAGAGTCTACAGGATGCCCAGGCGCTCCCCCTCCTAGCCTTTCCAACATCTGACTGAACAAAAACAATCCCATGAATCACTCGGGATTCAGAGATGCAACCAGGAGATTTCAGTTTGTTTTCGCATCCACATCTACTCAGGGCTCCTGTGCAGTGAGATTATTAATTAGTACACATTTGGGGAGCCCATTTTGGTCCCCGAGAGAAGGAGCTGGCATGGCTCTGTGTGTTATAGTCTCCTGGCGATGTTTGTTCCTCTCAAACCTTTCTATATGTGCCCCAAAGCTGCCAAATATTAACCTCCACTGCGACTGACAGCACACGAACGGTGCTGCCTGTTACAGGGAACAGGCCGTGCTTTTTAAACATAGCACAAGGACGCACAATATGACGAGCAGTGATTCACTAAAGCTGCTGGCACTTCACTTGGCGTACAGCAACTAGATAGTGGAGATTAGTTTGAATGATACGAATATACAAGGACATCTTTAAAAAGCAGAGAAAAACAATGAGAGGAAATGATTTTCCCAAAGCTGAAAAGGAAGAAGGAGTCAGATTTGGTTTTTGACTATTCCTGAAATAGAGGTCTATTTCAGGTTATTTGAAGGCCTTCTTTTCCCCTCATTTAAGTAGTTTGTTCTCAGAGCAGCTTGAGCTGTTGCATAAAGAAGGGCCAAAGCTGCTCAGATTTTGATTCTGCTAGGCTATAAATAGTGTAAGCCATCGGCTTTTAAGGTGCGCAACACAGAGCTGACAGTTGAGGTAAACAGAAACATGAAATAATTAGACATTAATAATGTCACAATAGTCTTGACCCCTTTATTTTTCTTATACATGAGCAGGACTGTGCTTATAATCACAGAGAAGGGCCTTCAATGCCAAACAGAACCAGGGTCACGGGTTATTACAAGTTGGATGAAGTCAAACAGCCAAACATGAAAAAATGATCCATTAAATTTGTAATTTTCCATGATTCTTATGAACCAGGGGTCCCTGGGTATAACAGAGCTGTACCTCAAATTAACACAAATGCTTTGGATTATTTTAAACAGCACAGCAGAAAAGTCATTTTAATCAATTTGTGTGGATAAACACATCACTGTCTGATTCACCGACCTGCTTTTATTCAGTTTCTTTGAGCTTCTTCAGCATTTGATAAGGCTAACAATAAGCTATTGATAAATTCAGAAACAGTAGCTGCTGCACAATATAAGTTATCAATCACTGCACTCTCTAATCTTATAAAATGAAATGAGTGTTTTCACAACGGAAAAACTGATACTCTGCCGTTTTATAACGTAAAGTGAAATATCAGTTTATGATTAGCCACCAAAGTTAGCCGTTAGCTCCCCTGTCAGCTACAATAACCCATGTCTTTTTTCTGAGGGCCCAGTTAGCTGCTACATAGCTAAGGAGCTAGCATTTCACATAGCCGTTAGCACGCTAGGGCAGAGAATAATTTCTGGGAAAAATTAAAAAGTCCATAAAATTACTCACTTTTTGTTGGAATCGAGTAATATCCCCGTGTAGCTTCTTTCTCGGTAGGTCAGCGTCACCACCAGCGTGTCGTTAACAACATGATCGATAGTGACAGGTACCCGAGAGCCGGCCCGCAGCTCCTCGTCCGCAGCCTCCATGTTTCCCGGGGTGCTCTGTCCGGCTCCGCGGTACTCGCTCCCGGCTAAGGGAGCCACGGTCGCGTCGGCCTAAGATCCGTCTCCCCCTTCGCTATCGAGAGCAGGAGGCTACGCTAGGGCAGAAAATGACGCCATCACCCCCACCAAGTCCATTACAACAGCGCTGCCACCGCTGACATCACGCTCTGTGAGCTACAGGAGCAAAAAAATCTCCCCGAGACGAGGCCTGGCCTTTTTCTCTGCCTCACTCTGATGCTGTTCATTACCGCTCACCTCACCCTGCTGTCCATGCTGAGAGAATAATGGCGACTTTGCAAGTAGATCAAGAAATATCCATAAAATGTGGCGCTAGTAAGAAATGTACAACGAATAAACAATTCTTTTAATATTTTTTTTTCTTTTTACAATTTCTCAATAGAACTGAATGTGTTGTTTTCGAAAAACAGCTTCAAGATTTTTAAATCTATAGAATATTTATGCTTTAAATCAAATGAATGATAAATATATTCATCTTATGTTGCAATCCAATGGTTAGCTTTTATCAGCTTTCTGAATTTACCTTTACTTACCCTAACATATTGTAAGGTTTACCGTGGAGAAGTGCAGAGGAAAACTGAAGTACAAAGAAAATTTGTCTTTATTTTTTAATTCCACAAAGCTTGTAGATATATCTCCCATAATGTTTATTTTTTAAATTATTTCAAGCAGGTTTAAAGAACAAAAGAAACAAATAACTAGTAGAACAAGAGAAAACATGCATACATAACTAAGAATGTAATAATAAGCATTAATCTGTTTGAAAGCGAATAAGAAGTGAACTTATTTTCTTTACCTCAGTTTAATTAAATATATAATTTACTAACTCAGTCACTATCAGAAACATGTAATTAAAAACCTGTTGTGGTGTTCTAATGTTATAAACAAAACAAAGTAATTTAACTGAGCAAATAGGTATGGATAATTACTGCATGGGCGATTATCTTTCAGCTGGCAACAAGTTATTTAACCCCAGATGATGTAATGAGCAGCTTCTCATTTCATTAAACAACCATGTGGAAAGACATCCTGTGATTGTGGAAAAAATGTTTCTCTGTTTAAAAAGAGTCAAATCATTGGCATCTAAGAAGATTATCGAAAAAATTGGGTTGGGTACTGTTTAATGCATTATTAAAAACTGGAAGGATAGAAGGAAATCATTGTTTTGAGGGGGGAAAAACCCTGAATAATCATGGTTGGTGACATCAAATCAAAGAAGATTAACAGCAGAACTCAGTTCAATCTGTAATAGTGAAAAGAACTCAAAGTATTCAGATTGAACAGCTGTATAGCCATAGGAAAACCACAGATTAGAGAGGCTAACTGGAGATAAAGACTACAATTTGCTAAAGAGCATTAAGATTAGACTTTAGAGCAATGTAAGAAAGTCAGGTGATCTGACGAGCTCAGATTTATCATCTACACAATGGTTAAACTCTCCCATCTTTAATACAAAATCTTGGTGAAAAATTAATGCAACACTGGATGGAAATAAACAATGTGACATTTCAGAAGCTTATTGAAACAATGCCACAGCAAATGTGTGTTATAATCAAAGTCAAAGCGGTCCAACAAAATATTAGTGTGTGTGACCTGTTTTATTTTTATATTTGGTGGTGATTGTTTTGGGTCAGGAAGTTTATTTCTGTGCTAAAGTACATTTTCTGGGTCCTTGTAAGGTCATGTCCCAGCGTCTGAGTAAGATTTATGTCCAGACATTGGCTAGTCACTCCTACACTTTTATCTTCTTCTTTTTGAGTTAATCAGAGGTGGCCTTGCTAGTATCCTGTTGCATAAACCCAAGTGTGTTGAGTCATGAACTGATCATAAACTGATGGCTGGACTTTCTTAGACTTATTTTATTGTCATTGCACAAAGACACAACAGTGATTTTGGCAATGAAACGTTGATTCTTGGCTCCACAGTACACAGAAAAATACTGAAAAACTTTAACTTTGACTATAAATACTCTAAAACAATTTTACTGGTGCAGTTGTGAGATGTTCAGGTCCTGAAAAGTCCCCTCATTCCCAGACCATTCACCATTAGTTCTCTTTTCCTGAACTGATGGTGTATTTTAACATCAGATGTAATGTGACGTATAAAAAGTTCCACTTTTGCCTCACCAGTCCCCAAATTAGAGTCTACAAAAGTCTGGAAAAGTATAACATTTGCATTGAGCAAATATCTGAATTTCTTTAAAGGGGCAATATTATGCATTTTTCAGACACATAGTCCCATTTTATAGCTTAATCAAGTAACTATTTTATCTTAAGTTAGCACATATATCAAATATAACTCAAGACAAATTTGATGTCCTAATTTAACACCTTGAAATTGGGCCTCTGTCTCTTTAAAAACTCCTGCTCTTTCTGAAACTCTGCCTTCAGGAAGACCTTTAACAATGTTTTTACCAGTATTTCGTTGAGAAGTAGCTTGGATAATGACCTCGGCAGATCCCCAGTTCCAAAAGGTGTTTGCTAATTGCTGCTGGCTAGTCTGAAGGAGCTGAGTGGAGGAGTTGCAGGGTACGGGTGCTCTGTGAGGCGGAAGCTTGGAAACTGCAGATGAAACTAACTTCTTCAAGGCGGCGCTAGGTCCACCCAGTCGTTTTGCACAGCTCCAAACAGTTGCCATGGAGATTAAATGATTTCTCAAACATGCATGAAAGAATCAAGGCAACACTCCAGGTATGTTTTTGATGAGGGAATAACATTATAAGCTAATGTAAAGCTTGAAAAAGTAAATTTTACATTATACTGCCCCATTAAAATGCTTGACCTAGATAGCTTTCCCTTTTTGAATTGATTTCGAACAGATCTGCGAATGTTAACCATGCCTAAAGTGTAAAATGGAGCAGTTGTGTTGCAAATATCCAGTATAAAAAAACAATTAGACTTCATATGTTTATTTTTTAAATGTCTGCAATTTGGCCACTAATGATGGAAACAAATTTTTAAGTCATCTGGAGGATGTTTTGATTCCTAAAACTCAAAACATGGTTTAAACGGTCAGCGGTCCGAGTCATTTGAAGAGGAATCTCGGCCAGGAGTCTGGACTGAAAGGGTTTTCTAAATTCCTTCGGTGACCTTTCCTTTCAAGAAGTCGTGCTTGTAACTTTCTGATCTGTTGGTCAGATGGGAAAAAAAGGTTTTAAAGAAAAGAAATCAATGACATCTGAGTTCAACACAGATGGGATTCTGTAGATTCTTGGTGCTGACCTCTGCCACATCCTCCGCGTTCACTGACATCTCCTGGTTCACAGTGCTCCTGGAACTCTTGTGTCGCTCCTGCAGCCTCTTAACACGAGTACGGATGTTTCGCTCCAGATCCCGAAATGATCTAAACAGGTCAAAACTGGTCATCAGAAGAGAGTATTTTAATGCTTCAGAGGTTTTGCACTATAGGTGGTGGACAGCAGAGTGAAAGTGCAGAAACTGTCACTGATTCTTTCACAGAAAACAGAAAAAAAACAGCCTCTTTTCAGAGAAGTAGGCCTAGTCCACATGTAGCTGCATATCTGGGAAAACAAATGCATTTTTAAGCATTATGGCATTTCATCCACATGAAAACTCTGCTTGATATCACTAAAAACAATGTAAAAAAATGTAATCAATTTTAAATAAGATATAATAAATCCATTTGAAATGGTTAATATGATGGAGGATGGATGGATGTTGATTGTAGAGACTGTTTTTGGTGGATACCGTATTTTCCGCACTATAGAGCCCACCATACTATAAGCCGCACCTACAAAGTTTTTGAAAAAAAAAAAAAAAGAAAAAAAAAAGGAAACGTACATATATAAGCCGCACCAGGCTTTTGTCTTCCAATGATTCACGTCTTGCTAAAGAGCCCCAAGGCGGTTGAAGAAAAATCCACAGAAAAGCCGCACTGGTGTTTCAAAGCGTAGGAAAAAAGTAGCGGTTTAAGTCCGAAAAATACGATATATGTTTGACAGCAATGGCTTTGGTGTGTCATCTCTCTCTTGTGGAAGAAATTGTTCTGTTTTTTATTGTTTTATTTCATATATTTTTTTCTTTTCTCTAAATACAGAATAAGGTGTAAAGTAATACATAAAAGAAAGGGTGCAGCATCAAATAAGTTTATATTTATGTCTACCATCTTTTCAAACACATCATTATCCAAATATATATTATAAACTAATATAAAAACAATTATTTATTAAAAACTCTGACCAAAGCGGAGATTTGAGAAAACTCTGTATTTGGTTTGCGCGGGAACATGGGAAAACGGAGATTTAGAGTCCCGTGGATTACAGTCTGCAACAAAAAATGCGCCAATAAATCCCCTTGCTTGCTTTGACATGATTCCCAATCAAAATCATATTGTGTTTTAATTTTTTACATATTGTAAAAAAAACAATATAAAAGCAGTTCAATCTGTGTATCTGCCCACACAAATTAATTTCCTGGCGCCAGGTTTAATTCCTAACAGGAAAGTCACGGTTGTTTTCTGATTGGCTGACAGAGGTTTTAGCTTTGACCCACACTGCCCCCTATGGGTTTGCCTAAAACAACACCCGAGGATGGATTTGGATGAGAACAAATCCTGTTTGTTACAATATTATTTTTCAACAATGTGACAGAGATATTATTTTTATAAAGACGTAGCTACCCAATTCTAACCAATGAACAACTTCTTTATGAAGAGTCCTAATGTCCTAAACTATGTGCAGCATAGCGATCAGCACAGTGACACTAAGTTATGACTTCCTGATGAATATTCTGATTTAATACTAACCCACACTCCTGGCTCCTACCCTAATATCTCTGTATATCTTGGGGATCTGTGCTATTTTTCTCCACTTTACCTGTCCTCTTCCCTCTCTGTGGACAAGCACAACATCGGCTCCTGTGAAGGTCCCTCTAGATGCCACTTTGAATCCACTTCCTGTAACGTAGCGAGAAGCTCTTTGTGTCTCACAGCACATTAATTTGATTTTGATTGCATAGAGGAGCTATTGCAGGAGACCCTGCAAAGTTGCAGCCTGAAAGCAACAACATGACAGACTTATTGCGATAAATAATCCAAATTAAGTTCTGTCTTTTTAGTTCTCAGTTTTTAGGTGTGTTTGAATATTTGCCAAATAAGAAGCGTTATTTTTTTGCAGTAAGCACTGAAATATGGTTGAAAATCAACCAACTACAGTGTTGTGAAAAGGCTACACCCTCTTACTGATTTCTTTTGTCAGGTTTATAGGTTTCTCATCATCAAATGCATTTTGGTATCACACTTGAGTAAATACAAAGTGCAGTTTTCTGCTTTCTTTGAAGACCAACTTTAATTTTATAAGTTAAATCCAGTCCTAAGGATAAGGAAATTACTCTAACAGAACCTGTCTGACAACATGAAGTAGGTCCAAAGATCTCATCATGCCTAGATCTACAGAAATTCAGACATATATCAGTTTAGAAAGGATTACAAAGGATTACAGGGTCTCCTGTAGCTGTCTGTGTTACAGCGGATGTGGAGATACTTGAATCTGAAAATACAGTTTAGTTATAGAAGAGTCTAAATTATTCCAAAACTGCATCAACAATTTATCCAGACAGTCAGAAAACGACCCAGAACAGAATCTAAAGTGGTTTTAGATTCCAAAATGTTAAAACATGGTGGTAGTAGTGTGATGTTGTAGTGCTACTTTGCTTTTTCCAGATCAGTAAAACTTAGAAGTACCCTATAGAAACATGAATTCTGCTCTCTAGTTTGTGACAACAATGTGGTAGTTCCTGGCTAACTTCACTCTGAACTATAGAAACCAAAAGGGTGCATTGGTGAGAAAAAAAAATCCAGATTTTCCAAAAATTAAATCTTCAAAAGCTGAATGTTTGATTAGTCAGCCAGCCCTATTTTAGGGGGATACCTGTTTTTCCACAGAGGGATAGGTTGTTCCTTTCCCTTAATAGAAGAAATCATCTTTTGAAAACTGCATTTTGTATTTACGGAGATTATATTTGTCTGATACTAAAATTAAAAAATGTAAGAAGAAATCTTTTTTAACTGCTAGAATATCTCTGAATCCTTGCTGTATCTGCATAGATTCTAGTTGGCTTACTGCATTAAGCCAACTAATGCATATCACATTCACTGTGATATAGATGGACGACCAGCGCCCCCTGGTGGTTACCAGGTGAAAATAGAGTAGCTGTGTCCCACATATACCTGTCTCTTTTTCTGTTTTGCTTTTCCTTTGGCTTGTTTACGGACCTTTAGAGAAGTCTCTCTGCAGCAGAGTCACAGAACAAAGCAATATTTTAATGTTTTTACTCAAGTTAAATGGTTTCTCTGTGAAATATAAAAGTTAAAATATAAAGTCTAAAGGACATGTGAGTGAGCAGGAGCTAAAAATCAGCCGACCTTCTCTCCTTCTCTCTCCGCGCAGCTTCTTCTGCCTTCTTCCCATACCGAGAGCCAGAAACATGAAGCTCTGGAACGGCCTTGGTAGAAGAAACTTTCCTGAAAAAACAAAACAAAATGCTTTTATTTCCCATTACTCTTCAGAGCCTCTTCAGGTGAGAAAACAGCATTATTTCTACTTGACATTCTGCGGAGAATGTCACTGAAAAGACTGGCTAGGTATCTCCTTCCCACATGCAGTCCTTCAGAATTACAGTTTTCTGCAGTAACCACAGATTCAGATGCTCCATGCTGTGACTGCATAACAAATAACACAAGTGCTGTGTTAGAAGGTAAGTATGTGGAAAGTTTAAATGATTTCTGGCTATTTGCTGAATATGTGGACTTGAGGACCTGCTGAACACACAAAAACGCTGGAACAAGATGTCTCCTTTTAGCTTAGGCATTTCAGTCTGGGTGACTTGGGGGATTTCAAAACCTTGATTCTTTTTTTCTACAACCATTCTGTTGTAGATTTGCTATGATTTTGAAGATCACCTTTATTTCTGTAAACGTTTTGCTTTTGCTGTAGTTAATGTTATATCCATCCATCTCTCACTAGCTATGTTTTCACTCTAAAAGGTGTGCAAAACTTTGCAGATATTTCTCTAAATATCGCTAAAACAGGAGTGTCCATTTTTTTTGGCCTTGGACCACAACTCAAGAATTGTTGTTTGTTTTTCTTTTAACAAGGCAACAAGTCAAGAGCCCTTATAATGTTTTGGATCCTTAGTGTTATACAGATTTTATAAAAATTGTTTATTGTTCAGCAGGTAAAAAACTTTTTGTTTGTACTTTCAATTTAACGAATCTTGTGGCCCACCAATAGCTTAAATTTGCCACTTTTGACCCTTAGAGCAATAGGTGTGGACACAATTGGTCTGAAATCTTACAATTTCTTCTGCAGAGATTGAAAGAATGTATCTTTCAGATAGAAAGACTAGTTTTTCTATCTGCAGAATGAAGCACCTCATACTATTATTGCACATCAGAAATAATCCAAAACCCAAAAATGGACCATTATTTAGAGCCAGTAAGTCACCGCATTGTTGAATACCTCTTAAGACATAACCTGGTTCACCTCATTGATGAAACATGACATTATAATAAGTTTATGGGGTATAAATACGTGTGACACACTGAATGCCCATTTACTTCCTATCTGATCCCATTCGTACACTTCAACCCACCTTTCGGCCAAAGGACGAAGCAGAGACTTCCGGCTATATTGTATCAAGGACATCTCTGCTTTTTCCAGCAACATCAACTCGTATTTGAGCTCCTTGAACTTCAGCAGCCCGTCCTTGTCTGCTGATCCATCCACGCTGGAGTCCAGCGACTTCACCAGCTCGAGCTGGTTCTCAGCTGTCAAAGAAACAAACATGGCAGCTACAAGTATGTTCACGGAGAACTAGATGGCTGAAACAGTTCATAACACTTCTAGTGACAGTAGGGAACAACACAACAGGCAGGTTAAACAATTAATTGACACAATTAATGGTTTATTAGAATAAAATAGGTTCCAATCAATTAACTAAAACCCGTTTAAACCTTCTTCGAGAGTTGTAGTTTGGCCGCCATCCAGCAGAGGGCCCCGCTGGTCATCCTGAAGCGGGGCCAGCTGATACATGACGCCACCTGTCCATCATTCTAGAGCAGGGGTGGGCAATCCTGGTCCTCAAGGGCTGGTGTCCTGCAACTCTTAGTTGTCTCCCTGGTCCAACACACTTGAATCCAACAGCTGAATCACCTCCCAAGTGCAGTCAGGTTCTCCAGAGTCCTGCTAATGACCTCATTATTTGACTCAGGTGTGTTGAAGTAGAGATACATCTAAAAGTTGCAGGAGACCGGCCCTCGAGGACCAGGAGTGCCCACCCCTGTTCTAGAGGGTTTGTCAGCATCTGACCAATCGGTGGTCGCAATTTGTCTGGAAGTACACGGCCCTTATCTGGAGGAACTGAACTTCCGTTAACATTGCTAACATACTGCAGTCATTGAGGTTTCAAGGAAAATAACAAGAAACCATGGTCCAACACTGTCAGTGGCGAACATGCAATCCTGACAGGCGTTATCCAGAGCGTGTAGAGGGCGGAATACAATTTATTACATTTTCAAAACCCAAACGGAGTCTGGAATAATGCCAGAGATGGATCAAGGCATGCATCCAACCTCATGTCCAGTTGAATGAAACTGTGACCGACAGCAATTTTCACATGTTCGTTTGTATGAAGTAAACTAGTTGTAAACATTACTTTTTTGTCATAACGACACTTATTGATAGTCAAATCAAAGCTCAATAAGTGAAGGTAGTTATGCTTGATTTTATGTGTGTAAATTCCAATGGTTGTTCTATGGCAACATGAACATGTGCCGCAGTAACTGTGGTATTTACATTTACAGCACCTTTTCATGCTAATATCTACTTTTAAGCATTTTTCCGAAGGCAGATTTTCAGAAGCTGGTATTATTTAAGTCATAACTCACTTATTTTGCACATACACAAGGCATCTAACACAGCTTTCACACTCATATTCAATGAGACTTTGTGCCTCTCCTTCTTCCTCTGCTGTGAAAGACTTGGGTTTTAATTTTGATTTCTCAGTTGTTTTCCACAAATAGTCTCACTCCTTGTAGGACTCCTTGAAGAATTTTCTTTTAAATTCAGCATATTATGATAAATATAAGATTTTGTTATGGAAAGGTTACGGCCTTATTGATACAAGAAGAAGAAAATGGGCGCTTATCAATCTTTGATAAGCGGCCATTATCAAAGATTGATAATGGCGAATGCAAGTTATCATCAATGATAACTTGCATTCCTATATTGAATAAATGCTTCTTTAAACCACCGAAACGGGGTTTGTGACACCGAAAAATGGTTGAAGAGTGTGTAAATAAAGGCTGCGATGTTTATAGACTGACACTGTGAGGCTGTAACAGTTAATAAAAAGAGCTTTCTCTCTGAAGACCGGAGCTCTGCCTCCGTTAATACGGGGAGAGGAATGATCGGATCAGGACTCTGGCTTTCCTCACTGTGCATCAGCTGCATCTCCTGTGGAGGGCTGTCTAGGGCTTCTGGCGGTGATTACCTCCAGACAGCAGAGAGCTCCTGTTTAGAGCCCACTGGTAATCGATCATTTTCCACCCAGCTAAAAATATTACAGAGCTGGAAGCTGGAGCAGTGAGGAGGACAAAAAAAAAATAGGAGAGGGAGTGAGGCGAGTGGCACGAGCTGTCTCCAAGGGAACACAAGTCACGCCAGCGAAGTGGTACCAGGACAAGGAGCTATTTTTGTTCCCAGTCGTCCTATCTTTGACAAAGACCAGATGGTTAGGAAGAACGAGGGCCGTTAAGGTGCCTTTGATTCACCTGCAAGGCTCCTCCTCTCGCTGACTTCCCTTTCTGCCAGAACGGTCCTCAGGTGCTGCAAGATGGTGTAGCATCCCTGCTGCAAAACCTCTTTTGGAGGAAAATGAATGGGGCAGTCCCTCAGGCTCAGGCCTCTCAGTGTAATCACATTGCCTACAAAACAAAGGGAAGAGATGTTTGCTGTAGCAACTTTCAGTGGTATAACAAGACAGGTGTTAGAGCTGAGCGATACGGCTTAAAAATAAAATCTACGTTTTTTTCAGATCAGATCCAATTTTAATAGGGCTTCTTGTCAGGTGTTTTTTTACTCAATTTGTTTTCTATCTTAAAAATAACTTACAAACAGGAAATATATTCGAAAAGAGGCTTTTATTTCTTTGTATGGTTTGAAAATAAAGTGACATTTTTTTGTTTTAAATTCTTAGTATAGCTTAAAAACAAAATCACATTTTTTTCTGTTTTAAATCTTTTTTTTAAATTTTTTTCTCTGAAAAAGGAATTATAAGCAAAATAGATTTTCAAAATGGGGCTTTTTAAAATCTGGATATGGATTAAAATAAAAAATTTTCATAGAAGATCTGATTTGTGATTTTAATCAAATTTATTTTTTCTAAAAAAGAAATTACAAAAAAAATATTTTCAAAATGTGGCTTTCATTTCAATCATCCCTTTTCTGAGTTGTACAACAGAGAAGCAAGGCCAAGCTATAGAAATTTCTTGTTTAACTACAAAAATAACGTTACTATATCAGCAGAATAAAGACACAATTTTACCAGAAAAATGCTTTAATTTTATGAGAAAAAGTTATTTTAATGAGAAATAAAAGCTTTTTAGACTTATCAAGATCTGACATGAGCAGATCAGTCTGCTCATGTCACTTGGTCAATCGTTTCAGTCCTGCTACTGATGATAATGTGATGCTCATGTGTTAAACCATTAAGTATTTTGTGAGAGACACCGAATTTATTAGTTTATTTATTTATTTTACTGTTCATGTGTATTATAGTTCACAGGTACCCCACC